>PJEM01006673.1:0-107528 GCA_004023845.1 Helogale parvula | reverse complement strand
CGTCACTCTAGACTCTCTGTAGGCTGCAGCCAAGGGCCCCTCGTCCCCCAGAGCCGCCGCTCTGTCCGCCAGTGGGAGGACATGGAATGTGTCTGTGACACACCCTCCAAGTCCTCCTCTCCCACACCCACTGAATTGATGCGAAGAGACAGATTGTGCAGGCATCAGGAGAATTACAAATGTCAGACATCTGGCCAAAAAAAACCCCCAAAACAACAACCCCCCCCCAGGAATCTATCACTAATATTTCAGAGGTTCTAGAAGACACTGAAAAGGGGAGCCTGGGTGGCTCAGTCGGTTGAGTGTCCGACCTCAGCTCAGGTCATGATCTCACAGTTTGTGAGTTCAAGCCCCATGTTGGGCTCTGTGCTGACAGCTCGGAGCCTGGAGCCTGCTTCGGATTCTGTGTCTCCTTATCTCTCTGCCCCTTCCCCACTTGTGCTCCGTGTCTCTCTGTCTCTCAAAAATAAATAAATGTAAAAACATTTAAAAATAAATAGAAGACACTGAAAAGCCACTCCTGAAGGGGAGCTATGGAGCCATGAGGAAGACATTTAGATATTTCTGTAGAAATAGAAGAGCGACTCCAATTTTGCTTAATAACAGAGCTTAGGGTGTGTTACGATAGTCATGGTTCATTTCTCTCCTGCTTTGTCTCTTTTTTTTTTTTTAATGTTTGCTTTTGAGAGAGAGAGAGAGCGGAAGTGATGGGCAGAGAGAGAGGGGGACAGAGGATCCAAAGCGGGCTCCAAACTGAGAGCAGAAAGCCCCACGTGGGGCTTTAACTCACAAACCCTGAGATCACAGCCTGAGCTGAAAACAGTCGCTTAGTCAATTGAGCCACCTAGGCACCCCAACAAGGGGGGGGTTATGGCTTAAGTTGTTTTATTTTTATTTATTTTTTAATGTTTATGTACTTTTGAGAGACAGAGACAGTGTGAGCAGGGGAGGAGCAGAGAGAGAGAGGGAGACACAGAATCCCAAGCAGGCTCCAGGCTCTGAGCTGTCAGCACAGAGCCCGATGCAGGGCTCGAACCCACGAACCGTGAGATCATGACCTGAACCAGTCGGATGCTTAACCCACTGAGCCACCCAGGCACCCCTAAAAAATTTTAAAATAAAATCTTTTATAAAAAAAAAGGGGGGGGTTGCCTGGATGGCTCAGTGGGTTAAGCATCCGACTTCGGCTCAGGTCATGATCTCACGGTTCGTGGGTTCGAGCCCTGCATTGGGCTCTGTACTGACAGCTCAGCGCCTGCAGCCTGCGTCGAATTTTGTCTCCCTCTCTTTCTGCCCCTTCCCCACTCGCACTCTGTGTGTGTGTGTGTGTGTGTGTGTGTGTGTGTGTGAAAAATAAATAAACATTTTTTTAAAAAGAATATGGAGATCTCTTTTCTGCTATTTATTCACGGGGGGGGGGGCCTGGGGTTGTTTTGAGATAAATGAAATAATAAATCCCCATTTTACAGACGGATAAACTGAGGGACGAAAATTAAAACAGCTGGCTGATGTCACAGAAAGTGGTGAAAGTCAGAATTTGACTCCGGGGTCCCAGTCTTAATCGTCACATGATGTTTTGGTGGTTTCAGGACATCCATCCTGCCTTTTGCCCCTGAGGACAGACATAGTCTTTCCTATGTTAAAATACGGAATCAATCACAGCCTTGGAGGTTCAGTGGTGTGGAAAAACTATCTAGCCCAGCAAAGAGGACACCGTGGATTCCAAAGTTGTGTGTTCAGGAGGGCGCCTGCCTGGGTGGCTCAATCGGTTGAGCATCTGACTTCGGCTCAGGTCATGATCTCGTGATTCATGAGATCGAGTCCCACATCGGGCTCTGTGCTAATGGCTCGGAGCCTGGAGTCTCCTTCGGATTCTGTGTCCCCCTCTCTCTGCCCCTCCCCTGCTTGTGCTCACTCTCTCTCTTTCTCAAAAATAAATATACATTAAAAAAAAATCAAAGTTGTGTATTTAGAACAATCCCAACTTTTGAAAAGGTCGAGCAGATCCCTGTTCCATACAGAAAAATGACCAGAATGAAAGCCGTAAAACCACCAGAATCGGTGACCTTTTGAGCGACTTTTTTTGTTCTTGTGTTGTTTTTTTCTGGAAATGTTCTCAAATTGTCTACAACGGGCATGTACTCCTTTGGCATGCAGGGGGGAGTGTTTTTTAAGAAAATGGAGGGAGGGGCACCTGGGTGGCTCAGTCGGTTAAGCGGCCGACTTTGGCTCAGGTCATGATCTCATGGTTTGTGGGTTCGAGCCCCGCATCAGGCTCTGTGCTGACAGCTCAGAGCCTGGAGCCTGCTTCAGATTCTGTGTCTTCCCCTCTCTCTGACCCTCCCCCACTCATGCTCTGTGTGTGTCTCTCTCTCTCAAAAATAAACGTTAAAAAAAAAAAAAAGAAAAGAAAATGGAAGAAAGTTGCACTTGTAAAAGGGAACTCTGGGGGACCCAAGGACAGGGGCCCGGGCTGAAGACAGGTCCGTCTTCCAGCAGGACCTCTGCGTTCTTGGACCCATCCTCTCGCCGCCTCTGTGAACGCTCGTTGCTGAGTGTGGTGTCGATGTTGGAAACCGCGACCTCATCTTTGCCCACGGGAGTGAGAGAGAATTTGCAGAGACAAAACCCAGCCCTGGCCCCAAACTTGGCCATGATCTCAGGGGTCATGGAAAACAATCCCACCCAGCGCTGGAATTTCCTCTGCAAGTTGCCTGCGACTGTTTTCTGTTGTTCTCTCATAAAAGATCGGAAAGGGCTGGCAGACACGTTTCTCGGAGCCCTTGCTCTGTGCCGGTGCTTAATCAATGGTCTGGGGGCCTCCCTCCCATCTGTGGGGCAGGTGCTGCTGTTCTGAGCCTGTACTTGACCACCCAGAGGCGCCGTGGGGGCAGCCTTGTGTTGCAGGCCACACTGCTAAGATCTGAGGGCTGCCTTCGGAGTCCGAAGTCAGGTCTTCTCTGATCGGTGGCATCTGCCCGTTCGCTACTTTTGGAATGTGAGCATCCATTGAGCGCCTAGTGCATGCCAACCGCTGTACCATACAAAACAGGCGCTGTCCCTGCCATCATGAACTCAGACAGTTGAGGGACCCGGGTGTGTAAACAGACAAGTGCAGGGCTGGATCTGGCTCCTTTCGGGGAACACGGGCTAACCTGGACCTCACTAGCTGACAAAGCGACCCGGTCCAGTGGTGGGTGGACCCCAGCTCGAGCCCCTTATTCCTGGCCTGCCGCCATCCCGTTTGGAAATCTGGCCTTGTATCCTCCCTGCGTTCTCCTCCTCCAGGGCCTGGCTTCTGGAATCTTCTGGGGGTGACCTCTGACCCTTCATTCTGGGAGGGGGGCCCCTCTAACACTCGAAGACAATCCAGGCATCACCTGATGCCTTTCAGGAGTTTCCTGTGGGCGGATGTGGCCGCTGGCTTCTCCGGAGGAAACAAACTTAAGTCTGGCTACTTTGCATCACAAAAGTAGGCTGTGCTATGGTTGTAACTCGAATCGGGAAGCTTGTAGAGACGGAGAGTGAGTGGGGGAGGGGCAGGGAGAGAGAGGGAGACAGAGTCCGAAGCAGGCTCCAGGCACTGAGCCGTCAGCACAGAGCCCGACTCGGGGCTCGAACTCACGAACTGTGAGACCATGACCTGAGCTGTGGTTGGTCATTTAACCGACTGAGCCACCCAGGCGCCCCGGAAACTTCTGGAAATAGGGGTGTGGTGATAGGGCATTGTGAATGTAATCAATGCTGCTGAATGGCACACTTAAAATTAGTTAAAATGGCCAATGTGAGGGGCACCCTGGTGGCTCAGCCGGTTGGTGTCTGACTCCATTTTGGCTCAGGTCATGATCTCACAGTTTGCAGGTTTGAACCCCAAGTCACTCTCTGCGCTGACAGCGCAGCACCTGCTTGGGATTCTCTCTCTCCCTCTCTGTCCTTCCCTTCATTTACGCTGTCTCTCTCCCTCTTTCAAAAATAAATAAATAAGCTTTTTTAAAAATGCCCATCTTTAATATACATATATTAGTACAATTTTGGTTTTCTAATGTTTATTAATTTTTCAGAACGAATAGGGGGAGGGGCAGAGAGGGAGGGGGACAGAGGATCCAAAGCGGGATCAGCAAAGAGCCTGATACGGGCCAAACTCATGAGCCACGGGATCAGGGCCAGGGCCGACATTGGACGCTTAACCAACTGAGCCACCCAGGTGCCCCAAGATTACTACAATTTTATTTTTAATTTTTGTTTTTTAAAGACTTTTTTATGTTTTTAATTTTTTTTAAATTTATTTCTTTTCTTTTCTTTTTTTTTTTTAAGAGACAGAGAGAAACAGCATGAGCAGGGGAGAGTCAGAGAGAGAGGGAGACACAGAATCCGAAGCAGGCTCCAGGCTCTGAGCGGTCAGTAAAGAGCCTGACACAGGGCTCGAACCCACAAACCATGAGATTATGACCTGAGCCAAAGCCTGACACTTAACCAACTGAGCCACCCAGGCGCCCCTAAATATTTTTTTAATGTTTAGTTTTGAGAGAGAGAGGGAGACACAGAATCCCAAGCAGCTCCAGGCTCTGAGCGGTCAGCACAGAGCCCGACGCGGGGCTCGAACTCACAAACCACTAGATGGTGACTTGAGCCGAAATTGGCCACCTCAAGCCACCCAGGTGCCCCAATTTTACAACAATTTTAAAGCTATTTAAAAAAGTAACCCAGGGGCACCTGGGTGGCTCAGTCGTTAAGCATCCAACTTCGCCTCAGGTCATGATCTCACGGTTTCTGAGTCTGAGTCTCACGTCAGGGGAGCGAGTCCTGTTTGGGTGAGTCTCTCTCTCTCTCTCTCTCTCTCTCTCTCTCTCTCTCTCGCTGCCGCTCACTCACTTGAGCCACTCCCCTCAAAAAAAAAAAAGTAACCCACGCTTAGAGTAAATCTTACAAACATTGTAAAAATCGCCTGCAACCTGGAAGGAATCCCGTTTAATCTCACATGTTCCTCCAGGCTTTCCTGCCTCACATTAACCTTTATAATTTATTCTATTAAACAGTCTGGGGGCTCTCCATGCCCCACCTCACAATCACAAGGTTTCCTGCTTTGTTCAGCGCCCCGTATACAGCAGGAGCTCAGAAAAGACCCACTGACTCTTCACTCCAGGATCCACGAAGCAGGAGACCCGTGTTTGCAGTCTGGAGACCGGGGAGCCCTGGTTCTGCCCCCTCACCTGCTGGGGGACCCTGATCCATCTCTTGGCCTCGGGATACCTGAGTCTTATCTGCAAAATGGGCTCAAGGCGGGTTTCCACATGCGGGTGTGGAGAGAGTCCCTCATTCCTGCTGGCGGGAACACACCTTGGGGAGGCCACTTGGGCAGACAAAGTGCTGAGCACAGGGTTGGCACAGGCACCCGGGAGAAATGGAAACACACGTCGGCACAAACACTTGTCCTCGAATATTCCAGACAGCGTTACCCATCATCACCAAGAGGTGGAAACAACCCCAATGTCCTCTGTGGAAGAAAGTACAGATAACATTGGGGTAGACGAATATTCAGCCAAGGATCAGAATGAGGCTCAGACACATGTGCAACGCAGGTGAATCTAGAAAACATCACGCTAAGTGAAAGAACCCAGACAGGGAAGACCATACGTGACACGGTCCTAGATGCACAGGTGGGCTGGTGGGGGCTTAGGGGACCCGGGACCCGGGACGGGGGATGGGGGATGGGGGGATGGCAGCTGATGGGTGCAGGGTGTGTTTTTTAAGGCGATGACGATGTTTGATGAGGAAGATTGCACACATCTGTGCATATATGAAAAACCATTGAATCGTATACTTTATTATTTTTTAAATTTATTTTAGAGAGCGTGCAGTTGAGGAAGAGAGGGAGAGAGACAGAGAGAGGATCTTAAGCAGATTTCATGCTCAGCACAGAGCCCAATGTGAGACTCGATCCCGGGATCATGACCCAAGCTGAAATCAAGAGTTGGATGCTCAGCAGACTGAGCCACCCAGGCGTCCCTCTAACTGCTTTATTATTTATTAATTTATTTATTTATGAGGAATGGTGGGCGGGGGCACAAGTGAATGAGGGGCAGAGAGAGAGAGAGAGAGAAAGGGAGAGGGAGAGCAGAGAAGCAGGGCTCACCCAAAGTACAGCTCCTGTTTTTCCCTGAAGTGGGGCTCAAGCTCACCCGATGTGGGACTTGAACTCATGAACTGTGAGACCATGACCTGATCCAAAGTCAGATGCTTAACAACTAAGTCACCCAGGTGCCCCCCTCCCCCGGAACTGTATGCTTTAAATGGGCCGTTGTATAGTATGTGAGTTATACCTCAATTATATCTCAACATCTGTTTTTATTTTTTTATTTTTTAAGCATTTATTTATTTATTTTAAGAGAGAGAAATAGGGAGATAGTGAGAGTGTGGGAGAGGCAGAGAGAGAGAATCCCAAGCAGGCTCCGAGCTGTCAGCGCAGAGACGGACAAGGGGCTCGACCTCACAAACCGTGAGACCATGACCTGAGCCGAAACCAAGAGTCAGCCGCTTAACCGACTGAGCCACCCAGGTGCCCCTCAATATCTATTTTTAAAAGACAGGGCGGGGCGCCTGGGTGGCTCAGTCGGTTAAGCGTCTGACCTCGGCTCAGGTCATGATCTCACGGTTCGTGGGTTTGAGCCCCACGTCGGGCTCTGTGCCGACAGCTCGGAGCCCGGAGCCTGCTTCGGATTCTGTCTCCCTCTCTCTCTGACCCTTCCCTGCTCGCACTGTCTCTCTCTGTCTCTCAAAAATAAATAAAATACATTAAAAAATTATTTTAAAAGACAGGGGCGCCTCGTTGGCTCAGTTGGTTAAAGGTCCGACTTCGGCTCAGGTCATGATCTCACGGTTGTTGAGTTCAAGCTCCGCATCGGGCTCTGTGCTGACAGCTTGGAGCCTGGAGCCTGCTTCAGATTCTGTCTCCTCCTCTCTCTGCTCCTCCCATGTTCATGCTCTGTCTCTGTTTCTCAATAATAAAAACATCAAAAAAAAAATTAAAAATGTTGGGGCGCCTGGGTGGCTCAGTTGGTTGGGTGTCGATTTCAGCTCAGGTCATGATCTCATGGTTCGTGGGTTCGAGCCCCATGTTGGGCTCTATTATAACAACTCAGAGCCTGGAGCCTGCTTGGATTCTGTGTTTCCCTCTCTCTCTCTCTCTGCCCCTCCCCTGATAACCCTGTCTCTCTCTGTCTCTTAAAAACTAATAAAATGCTAAAAATATTTTTTTATTTAAAATGTTAAAAAAGAAGATAATGGATTTTGCCTCAGAGCTGGGCCTGAGGACGGCTGAGGTCCGCTGTCCATCCGCGGGAATAAATCTGAAAGATCAACGAGAGAGATTTCCCAGGGAGCCTGCAATTCAGCCCAGACGGCTGAGGTTCGGTCAGCGCAGCCCCGAACCAGTAACCATTTCCTTTGTGGCCGTGATGCAATGTGCTGCGACCGTACTTTGTGGCCGAAACCACAAAGGAGTTTCCTGTGGTCCCTCCCACATCACAAGCTTCTCCTCGGAATTAAAAAAAATTTTTTTTAATGTTTTATTTATTTTTGAGACAGAGACAGAGCATGAGCGGGGAGGGGCAGAGAGAGAGGGAGACACAGACTCCGAAGCAGGCTCCAGGCTCTGAGCTGTCAGCACAGAGCCTGACGCAGGGCTGGGACTTGTGAACCGTGAGATCATGACCTGAGCCACCCAGGTGCCCCTTAACTTAATTAACTCTTGAAAGACCCTATCTCCAAATACAATCCCATTCTGAGTTACTGGGGGGTACGTGTCATCATAGGAATTTGTGTGACATAACTCAGTCTGTAAAGGTGAGTGAGACAGAGAAGGGAAGGCAGTCCATAAGGGGTTTAGGGCAGGTTAGACCACCAGGGCGCTCTGTCCCACCAAGGCTCCCCCGGACATGGCATAGGACACGTCCCTCAGTCATCCCCACGGCAGGTGAGAGGCTGGGGCTCCCATCCATCACCCCCACTGGCTGAGGGCGGTTCCGAGGGGCCGTTCTTTCTCAGACCCTTCTCTCCTGTTCTGTGCAGCCTCCTGAGAAAACGGTGAGGAAGGCATCTGGATGTTGGAGCAGCACCTGCTCTGAGCCCCTCCCCCCGCAATCCCTCAGCCATCAATGTCCCCTCCACAGGCAGGCTTTTTATGTGCTCATCCAACCCAGGCCCGTCTGATCCCCGAATCAGAGCGCTTAATCCTGTGCCAACGTTGTCCTCAAGGTCACGACGGGTGGTAAAGGACTACTTCTCTGAGTCTCGCTTTCCTCGCCTATAAAATGGGACCAGTGAGAGAATGAAGCCGGGCTAGGTTCACAGCACAAGGTAGGACCTGGCCTGGAGCTGCCGGTGGCGGGGATGGGGTGGGGGTGGGGGTCTCAGGGTCACCCTGCCATGCGCTGCAGGGCTCCTAGTTTGCACCTCATGAGTGGATGAATCAAAATAAAACACAAACAGGGGTGCCTGACTTCGGCTCAGGTCATGATCTCATGGTTCACAGGTTCGAGCCCCACATGGGGCTCTGTGCTGACAGCTCAGAGCCTGGAGCCTGCTTCGGATTCTGTGTCTCCCTCTCTCTCTGCCCCTCCCCCACTCACACTCGGTCTCTGTCTCTCTCTCAAAAATAAATGAACATTAAAAAATTAAAATAAAACATAAACAAAAAAACCCTCTGGACTTCCGTCAAGTAAGTGCCCAGCTTCCCGAAGGTCTCTCTCCTGGGCCTCTGTTTATGCTTTTCCCACTGCCTGGAAGGCTGTCCACCTGCCGCCTGGAGCGCACACATCTTTAAGCCCCAGCGTAGAGGTCCCCCCCTCCTCCGAGAAGCCCTCCTGCTGGGTCAAGCAAGGCTTCGGGGCTCCCGCAGTGCCCAGGAGTCCCCACGATGGCCTTGATGACGGGGGTCGTCATCATCTTTCCTGCTGGTGGGCTCCAACATGCCCCAACCCTCCGAAACTCCTCGCTGCTGGCCCTTTGTGTCAGCCCCTCCCCCAGCCCCAGCCCCAGCCCCGGGCCTGTGGGATCTGGGCTCCCACACCAGAGTTCTGTCTTTCTGAGAATGTTCTATAAATGGAATCATACAATACGTAGGCTTTTTGAGTCTGGCTTCTTTCACTGCAGCGTAAAGCATGTGAGCATAAAGCTTTGTGTCCTGTACCGATAGTTTGTTCCTTTCTGTCACTGAAGAATATTCCATTGTACTCTGGAAGCTGGTAGGTTCTCATCACCCGCTGAAGGACAGTTGGCTTGCTTCCAGCTATTGGTGATTATGAATAAAGCTTCTACACATAACACGGGCGCCTGGGCGGCTCAATCAGTTGGGTGTCCAGCTTTGACTCTGGTCATGATCTCAGGCTCCTGAGTTCGAGCCCCGCGTCGGTCTCTGTACTGACAGCTCAGAGCCTGGAGCCTGCTTCTGATTCTGTGTCCCCCTCTCTCTCTGTGCCTCCCCTGCTCATGCTCTGTCTCTCTGTCTCTTAAAAAATAAACATTAGGGGCGCCTGGGTGGCTCAGTCGGTTAAGCCTCCGACTTTGGCTCTGGTCAGATCTCATGTTCGTGGGTTCGAGCCCCGCGTCAGGCTCTGTGCTGACAGCTAGCTCAGAGCCTGGAGCCTGCTTCCTGTTCTGTGTCTCCTTCTCTCTCTGCCCCCCCCCCCATGCTCTGTCTCTCTCTGTATCGAAAATAAATAAAACATTAAAAATAAAAATAATAAAAAAAAAAACATTAAAAAAAAAAGAAGCAAGTGTGATGCAAGTTTCCCCTCCCCGTTCACAGAGCTCCTGAATGCCATTTGCGAACCTCTCGGGTGCCTGGGGACCCTGGCGAAAACCCCCTGGATGCTGGGATTCAGTAAGAGTTCACAGAAAGGGATCACACTTGACAGGGGTGTCACTGAGAGGGACAGGGGTGATTTCCAGGGATGACGGACAAGCACCCAGACAGACCGGCATCTGGCGGTGGAGCTGTCTGTTCAAAGAAAAACAGGAAGGCTGTACCCTGCCCCTCCGGCCTCTCTGGGCCCAGCCTTTGTCATTGTGACTATAACTCGCAAAGGCAGGCCCGGAGCGCCTGAGTCGGCTTCCAACTTCCTTCCCCAGCTCCGGAAGCAGCGGGGAAAAACAATCTGACAAGGCATCGCCCTGGGTCTGTGCCCTCCTGGCAACACTTCACGGGTCCCTGTCATGCCCGATAGGGGCAGCGCTGGGGGTAACATCCCATTTCACAGATGAGGAAACTGAGGTCCAGAGAGGCCCCTGGTCACTCAGCCCGGGTGTGGCTAAGCTGGGCCTGGAATTCGGGTCTCTTTGGAGTCTAAGTGCTGCCTGTGGCCATTCCTACCCTAAGTTCACCACCTACCTCAGGACACCTGTTCATTCATCCATCCATTCATTCATCAAGTAATTCACCAAGCTGTCAAAATGCATCTGAAGAACCAGGGGTGAGATTTCCCTCAACATACAGAGCCGGGTTCAAGTTTTACAGCTCAGATGTGTGCTTTGAGCTGGGTGGCTACTCCTCTCGGCTTTGGTTTCCTGCACCTGCAGATCGATCGCCTGGGGTGGTGACCTCCCCCCCCCCCCACCCCCCGCCACCACCAGGGGTTAGCTGGAGCCTGCATACAGCAGGTGCTTAGGAGATGTTTCTTGAACAGGGTCCTTTGCACCTGCTCCCAGCACCCAGTCTTACCTGCTTACGACCCCCACTTCCCTCTCTGTGTGGAAAGAGCATTCCCTGCCTTGGGGCCGCAGAGCCGAGGGCAGGGCAGAGTCTGGAGCTGCTGATCCTGCCATTCCTGTCCTGGGCACCAGGGGGCAGTGGGTGCCCACGTCAGCTTACTTTACCTTCCCCCCCACCCCCCAGCACCCCTCACCCAGTTGGGGAAGCTGAGACGTCATGCTCCGGCCCCCCGCCCCCCACCATCAGGCTGGCTTCTCTCACCTCCCTGATGGTGGAAACGGTAGGCATTAGGGGACAGGGAGGCATCAGGGTCCTCTGGCCCCTGGACCTCTGCACCACTCTGCCTCATCCATTCTCTTATTGAGCAGCTACTCGATGCACAGCTCTACGCTTGGCGTTGGGGACACAGCAATGAATAAAGCAGAGAGAAATCCTTGTCCTCGTGAAACTGACATGTGAGTGGGAGGGACGGCCACCATGGAGTCAGGCAGTTAGAACTGAGGGTGATCCGGGCTATGATGGGGGACCCCAGGGGTTGGAGGCAGGAGGTCCCAGAGGACCCCCTGAGCCAGCTTGGGCAGGGAAGGGAGGTGGCCACGGAAGGCTTCCAAGAAGCTTGAGATCTAAGAACGAATAGAAGTTAGACGTTCGCTTGGGTGAAGAGCAGGGGAAACCATGTGCCAGGACGGGGCACACCTGGGCAGAGCCGCCTCCCACCCCACAGAGAGACAGAGGCGAGAACACTATAATGCTACACGGACTCAAACAACGAGGTCCCGGGATCAGCACTGAGCAGCACGTCAGGGGAAGGAAGGAGAAAGAGACCAGAAATAGATTCACAGATGTGCTAAGTGGTGGGGAACTCTCGGAGACGGATGGCCGGCCACTTAGCCACTGTGACTGGGGAGGCACAAGCAGCTGTAGGAGGCAGAGAGGTCGAAGCTGAGATTGGAGGGGTGGAGAAGGGGTGAAGTGGACAAGGAGTGAGTGGAACAGCATTCTAGGTGGTGGGAACAGCAGGAGACACTGGTGTGAACAGAGAGGGTCTTCAGTTCTGCTCCATCACTCGCTCGGAGGGTGGACCCCCTGCACGCAGCCCAGCCGACTCCCACCTGGACCAGGGCAGTCCCTCCGTCCAGGTACCTGGGGGCTCCCCCCATGCCCTACGGTCTGTGGCTCGCTGCAGCTGGAGGAGGTCAAAGTCCCCGCCAAGCTTGGCCTCTGTTTGAGCAGCTGCCCGGGTCACCCTAGCCCCGCCTGGCTGAGTCAGGCCTGGCGTACCCCGCAGAGGAACTGCCCGCCCGGCAGGTCTGGTAGGCACGGGGCTGGCAGCAGGCTCCAGGCAGCTGGGGCGGGGCCTTTACCTGGAAAGGTCTTCAAAGCAGCCTTTCGACCCAGACAGGGCTTCGAGTCGTGGGCTCATAGCCCCCACCGGCTCCCGTGGGACATCAGCTCCCTCGAGTCGTGGGCTCATAGCCCCCACCGGCTCCCGTGGGACATCAGCTCCCTCGAGGGCCTGGGGCTCCGTGTGCTCCCCACGCAAGCCCTCAGGGGGCAGATGAGGAAATGGAGATTCAGAGAGGTTGAGAGATTCACTCTGGGTCCCACAGCCTGGCCGGGGCTGGGGCTCTGTCGGTGTTTAGAAACAAGAATTTCAGGGGCAAGCTCCCTGGGTAACAGATCTGGAATCAGATCTGACGCCCACTCACCGGGTGAAATTGGGCAAGTGGCTCTGGGCCTCAGTTTTCTCATCTGTAAAAGCGGCGTGGGGATGGCACCCCTATGCAGGTAGGGGGATGGCATGCGCAGAGTTGGAGCTGCGCTCTCGTGTTCAGAGGACATGGAGGAGGTGGGCAGCTGTGGTGGGGGAGGGGAGGGAGGTGACAAGGGCGGATCGTGCACCGCCTCTCATGGGCCTTGGGGAGGAATTTGACTTTGACCCTGACTGAGGTGGGAGCCAAGGAGGAGTCTAAGCAGAGCAGGGACCTGATCTGACTCTGGTGTTCCCAGGCTCCTTCTGGACGCTGAAAGGAGAACTGACTGAGGGGTGAGGGGTGAGGGCAGGAGCCGCAGACCAGGTATGAGGGGGCCTGGGCTGGAAAGGGGAGAAATCCACCAATCCTTGCTGGTCCGCATGTTCCTTGCCCAGCCTGGCTCCCAGAAGCCCAAAGGCGAGGCAGGGACCTTAGCCCAGGAGGCTTCGGGTTGGGGTGAGGGTGGCATGGGGTGGGGCTCCGCAGAGAGTGATGGGCGGGGTTACACCCGGCAGCTCCCAGGTCAAAGTGGCTGGACCACTCAGGCAAGTGTGTGGGCTGCTGACAAACACGCATGTCACATGCCAGGCTGGGAGCAGCCCTGTGCTGCCCTCGTGAGCTTGGGGCTGAGTGGCAGGGTATGAGGGTTACCCCCCCAATCCAAGCCTCCCTCTGGGGGTGGGGGCCTGGAGAATTCTCTAAGACCGCTGCCCTGGGGCTGGGAGAGGGACCTCTGGGGAGACATTTGAGACCGCAAGTAAACCAAGACATCCCCACATCCTCCTTCCAGTAGAAGCAGCCGGGATCGGCTCACTCAGGCCCCAGTCACATCGCCCGGCCCCTCAGAGCCCCGCTGGACTGCTCTGCTTCCGTCACCCTGGACGGAGGCACATCGCATAGCGGCCTCGGACACCCCTGCGATCATTCAGGCCTGAGCCAGCGTCTGAGCACTTCCATGCCTCGGTTTGCCCGTCTGCAAAATGGGGACGCGATGGTCCCTTCTGCGCCTCTGAACTGGAGGGCTGTGCCCAATAAATGCTCGAGACCATTCTTATTCTGGATCATTGCGGGGATTGATCCGAGGGCGGAAAGAGGGTCCCCCGGACTCCGACACCTCCGGCCGCGGTCCCGGCGCCTCTCCTCCCCTGCGCGCGTGAGAGCCTCAGTTTCCCCTACTCAGTCCCTCCCCCGGGCGCGGAGGCGCCCCTCCGGCCGGCAGGGGCAGCACGGAGCCGCCCGGCACACCCGGAAGGGCCCCGCCTCCGGCCCCGGCCCCGCCCACAGCCCGGGCAGCCCAGAACCGGGAGGCGGCGGCGGCGGCGGCGACCACGGCGGGGACGGTGGCGGCGGTGGCGGCGGGGACGGTGCGCGCGGCGGCATGGCGGCCGCCGAGCGCCGCGCCTTCGCGCACAAGATCAACAGGTAGCGCGGCCGCCGCACGTGTCCGAGCCCCGCCCCGGGGCGGCCCGGGCGCCCCCAGTTCAAGCCCCTTCCGCCTGGGCCAGGTCCGGCCCGCGTCGTCCGGCCGGGGCCGGGGGCGGCGGGAGGCGGGCGGGGCGGCGGGGGTCCCCACTGGGGCGGCGGCGGGGCTGCGGGTGCGATGGCGGCTGAGCCGAGGTCCGCCCCGGGAGCCGGGTGGGACGCGTGGGGGCGTGTCCCGGGGGGGCTTCCTGGAGGAGGCGGCGCAGGGAAAGCGTGGGTCCCCGGAGCCCTCCGTGCGCCTCCCCATCGAGTCCTTCCCGGGTCTCCGAGCCCGAGGGCGTGGGAGCGGGAGGGGCCTTTGCGACCCACGCTCTTGCCTTGCTCCGGGCGCCGGGATTTGGGGACGGGGACGGTGCTCTCGGAGGCCTCTGAGGCCCCTCGGGAAGTGTCCCGTGCTCTCCCCCCCACTGTCAGCGTCCCGTGCCCAGCTGTCTGGGGAGCAGGGGACAGCTGTGGATGCCCCCCCGCCCCCAGCCCTGCTTCAGGCTCTCCCAGCACCGGCTGGACGCGCGCGGGAGATGGATGGGCGATTGAATGGAGGGAGTGGGGGCTGGGGACCGAACCAGCTGGTGGGCAGACGGGGGAGGGGGACAGGCGCCAGGCGCTGGGGGATCCATTTCCGTGGCCATTGGAGATTGTAAGAGACTCAGCCTGCGAGGGGGGAGGTCAGCCGAGGGCTGAAGAACTGCCCCCCTTCTTGGCCTCCATAGCCAGTCAGAGGCTGCCCAGGGGTCCTCTCCACAGGAGACCTGTCTTGGCCGCGCCCAAGGGAAAGGTCACCCTGCGGCTCCAGAGCTGGCCTGATGGAGACCCAAGGAAAGATCCCACCCTTGGGGACAGATACAGTGAGATAGATGGAGGGGTACCACAATAAAATAGATTATATGTTAATGATAAGTGCTGTGGGGACAAATGAGGCAGGGGAAGGAGATGGAGAGGTTGGGAGGCGGATCGGGAAGGCTGGGATGATAAGGGGACATTTGAGCAAAGATCTGAAGGCGACAGAGGCATCCATGCCCAACGTGGGGGAAATGCAATCCAAACACAGGGGAAGGCCCGTGCAAAGGCCCTGGGGCAGGAGCAGGCGTAGTGTTTGTATGTCGTCTGAGGTTGGCAGCCAGTCTGGAGCTGAGTAAGGAAGGGGACAGCGGGAGCAGATCTTGCCGCGTCTTGCGGGTTGCGGTGAGGACTTTAACTTGTGTCCTGAGTCAGGTGGGAGTCATGAAGTGTTCTGAACACAGGGGTGTAGCCATGTGTCAGGAACATAGTGTCAGGAGTTACGTTCTGATAACTTTATGTCCCTGAGTTGTCTCTCTGTGCTGCATCTTTGGCATCTCTGAACCCATTTCTTTGCCACTCAGTCTCTGTCCCTGGGTCCTGGCTTCCACTGAGATCAGTAAGAGAAGTCCTGGGTCCTGCCCTGGGGAACAGACACTATAGAGCCCCAGGGAAGAAGAGCAGAGGATGATCCTGGGGCCCCAGAGCACCACAAGCACGTGGCTCAGGACTCCCAGGCATCCTCTGACAGGGTCTCCGTTGCAACCTAGTGGACACCGAGGTCTACGTGCTCAGCCCTGGACCTAAATTCATCTATTCATGCCTTCACTCATCCATTCCACAATGCCACATTAATCCGAATATTAAATAGTCCCCAGCTTCCTCATGAATAAATTCCTAAAAAAAAGAAAAAAGAACAAAAGAAAGGATTTTGGGGGGATGACTTAAAACCACAAATTCTTATAAATGTAAATAGTATGGACGCACGCTATTGTATGCAGTTTGACTTGGTTATCTTTCCACCTGTGCTGTTTAAAGTGAAATACAATATGGAGTGGTGATCATGGCCGGCACGTATGGTCTGTTTGTTGTATGCTGGTCCCGTCAGGAATGCTACTTGCTATTGTCACCAGAGCCTGTGGACAGAGGTGTAACTACTTTATTTTCGTATTCTTTTTTAATTAATGAATTAATTAAAGTTTATTTGATATGAGAGAGAGTGGGGAGTGGCAGACAGAGAGGGTAAGAATCAAAGTGGGGCTCGATCTCACGAACCCTGAGATCATGACCTGAGTCAAGATCAATTAGTTAACTAATTATATTTATTTTTGAGAGAGGGAGCGCATGTCTGTGCCCAGGTGAGTGGGGGAGGGGCAGAGAAAAAGGGAAAGAGAGAATCTTTTTTTTCTTACACTTTTTTTTAACGTTTGTATTTATTTTTGAGAGAGCGGGAGTGGGGGGAGGGGCAGAGAGAGAGGGAGACAGAATCTGAAGCAGGGTCCGTGCCATCAGTGCAAAGCCCGATGCGGGGCTCAAACCCGTGAATCATGAGCTCATGACTTGAGCTGAAGCGGGATGCTTAACCCACTGAGCCACCTAGTGCCCCCAGCTCAGCGTGGAGCCCAGCGTGGGGCTGGATCCCGTGACCCTGAGCCGAAATCTAGAGTTGGACGCTTCACCGACTGAGCCACCTGAGCA
Organism: Helogale parvula; assembly: GCA_004023845.1. Lineage (NCBI taxonomy): Eukaryota > Metazoa > Chordata > Mammalia > Carnivora > Herpestidae > Helogale > Helogale parvula. The sequence continues at coordinate 91,109 of PJEM01006673.1, read as the reverse complement.
CCCCGTAGGTTTAACTGTCGCAAGCTGGACTCAACGTCATTAGGTCACTCTCGAGAGTCTCTTATGGGGACAGTGTGTGACCCCAGAGTTCAGAACAATCTCAGAAACCATACCTCTTCCTGCTCTCCCCTCCCCAGTTCTTCCAGACACATCTTACAGGGGCCCCTTCCTTCTGCCCAGCCTGTCTGATGTGGGACAGTTGACATTTCCACGTAAAGAAACAGTGATTTGGTGGAGGGCAAGGAGACGTGCATTTCAGTTCCACAGGTGTCCCTGGGATTCCAAGGCGACGTCTCCCTCCCACCCCTGTCCCCAGACACATCTACAAACGTGAGCACGTGCGCAGTTTGCTATTTTTTTAGCTTTTCCAAACATCGCGACATTTGACCTGCATCGAGAAAAGTGCAAAATTTAAAGAGTAGTTATAGATGGCGGGGGAGGGGGTGGGGACGCCTATTTGGCTCAGTCTCTGGAGCATGGGACTCTTGAGTTCAGGGTTATGGGCTCAAGCCCCACATTGAAGGTAGTTTACCTTTAAAAAAATTGAAAAAAACAACAACAACAAAACAGTAAATGCCAGGGGAAGAGAGTCACTTGGGTCGAGACAAGGGTGGTCTCCATCTCCGGGGCCGCCCAGCCTCGCAGCCCCTCCTGATCTACACCCAGTTCTGTCCCTCGGGACCTGCCATCCTGAGCGTGGCCCCCACTCCTTCCTCATTTGCACCACGGTGTTCACCATGCGAGCTGGCTCCCTGTCCGGCAGGGTGGGTTTGCCTGTTTGGAACGTCTCCTCAGTGGGATCCCGCGGGATGTCCGGTGCTGTGTGCCGGGTGTCACCCAACAGAACGTCGAGCACGAGGGCTCCTCTGTGCCGTTGGCCGCGGTCGGGCCGCTCCTTTTTCCTCGCTGCGTACTATTCCCGGCCAGATCCCCTGTGGATGAACATGGGAGACCATCACGACCCGGGCTGCCGGGAACATTCTCCACCGCGCCTTTCCTTCTCTAGCCTCCGTGAAATTGCTCAATCTTCCACTTGGCTTGGTAATTACAGATAATTTTCCAAAGGGATTCCCCCAGCAGCAGACGGGAGTTCCTGTCGCTTCACATCCTCACCGGCAGGCAGATTCTGTGCCTTTAGGATGGTCTGGTCGCCCAGGAAGGCTGGGGGTGGGTGTAAAGAGGAATCGTTGTGGTTTTATAAGGATCCCTATTCTGCCCTTGCTTTTTTTTTAAATTTCCTTTTTTTCTTCTTTTTTCAGTTTTATTTATTTATTTTAAGAGAGAGAGAGAGAGAGAGAGCAGGGGAGGGGCAGAAAGAGAGGGAATCCCACATAGGCTCCCCACTGTCAGTGCAGAGCCCGATGCGGGGCTCGAACTCCTGGACCTCGAGATCATGACCTGAGCCAAAATCAAGGGTCGGATGCTTAACTGACCGAGCCACTTAGGCCCCCCCCCCCCTCGCTTTTTACCCAAGTGGGGACACATGACATCGGAGGCTTATGCCGTTCTTGGTTCTGGTTTTATCCTCCTCCCCTGTGAGAGTAGACTTCTGTTAATCTGGTCAGCCTTGGGGTGAGGTCTACTGTCTCTCCTAAATTCCCGTGATGCCCCTGCTTCATCTTCCCCCTCTGAGTGTCTCTACAGTGTCACGCAGAGTTATCGATTTTCACCGTAGGAGGATTTATCTCACCCGCAGCGTGATCTTTGCGTTTTCTCTCACTTCCTGAGAAAAACCACTAAATTCAGCTCAACATGCTGCCTCCTTTGTAAAAATGTGCTCCACGGGGGTGTCTGAAGCAGATCTGATGTGGGATGAGAAAGAGAGGGGAAGTGGGGGTGACTCCCAGGCACCCCAGCGAGCGGGGCTGCCCTTAGTGAGACAGGAGGGCGCCGGGAGGGCGGGTTATGGTCACGTGCCTGCAGGACCCCTGGTGGGCGTGCAGCGGAGGTGAGTGTCACCCAGAATGGACTCAAGGATCGGCATTGTTTCTATGGTGCCGAAACATGGGGGCCGACGGGACCACTGTGGGGAGTGAGTGTGGACGCGGAAGAGGCAGGTTGCGCCCCCGTTCGTGGCCCTGCTCCCCATCACGGGCAGCGTGGAATGCCAATGCTGGAGGGCACAGACTCTGGCCCATACAGGGGTTTGATTCTGGCCGCCTACCACGTTCCGCTCTGTGACCCTATGTGCTTTACGACCCCTCTCGGAGCCTCACTCCCTTTAGGCAGAAAAAGCAGGGCCAGAAATTCCAGTTTCTCAGTATCCTTTTGAGACAACATGGTGACAGCAAGCCTTAAGTGAGCACTTACTGAGTACCAAGCCCTACACTCAGAGCAGTTCAGTAAGGTGTGGGTATTGGGGCACCTGGGTGGCTCAGTTGGTTGAGCATCCGGCTTCAGCTCAGGTCATGATCTTGCACCTCGTGGGTTCGAGCCCCGCGTCGGGCTCTGTGCTGACAGCTCAGAGCCTGGAGCCTGCTTCGGATTCTGTGTCTCCCTCTCTCTCTGCCCCTCCCCCACTCATGCTCTGTTTCTCAAAAATAAACAAACAGAAAGAAAGAAAGAAGGAAGGTGTGGGTACTGCCCTGAGCCCAGAGATTGGAGGGCGGAGGCCACTCTGCTCACCCAGCTCCCAAGCGCAGAGCTTTGGGACACAGGAAACAGGCTCCTGCGGCCCCGGTGTTGAGGACCTGGCCTTTTTCCACTCTGGGGACATCTCTCCAAGGCCCAAGGCAAAATGCAGTGGCCTGGCCCTCCCTCCTCCCCTCTCCCTGCTCTGGGTAACAGCTGTAGGACATCTGGGACCAGGGCACAGACGGGTGCCTGGGCCTGGCGTCTTTCATAAATCGTCCCCCAAGCCCCCGTGTGCCCAGGCTTCTAGAAGAGGCGGTCCTGACTTTGGGAATTTGAGGTCGCATACCTTGTTTTGTATATCCTCTGAATTTCCTAGAAGTTTCTCCATCACCTCCCCCTAAACCCCAACTAATGGAAGCAAGACGCCGGGACCATTAACAAAGACAGAGACAGAGGAGCAAGGCTGAATGGAGGCCCCCACGCTGGGTCAGGGTCACTTCCAAGTCTGTTTGACCGACACAGATTTGAATCCAGAGGCTTCCAGATGACCCCCGTTGGCCCCTGTGTCCCCCCGGCCCCCTCCTATCTTACATGAGCCCACTGCACGCATCCATTTCATCAGTGGCCCATGGTCCATAGGTTTGCAATCAGCCAAGTGCTTTTGAAAATTTTTTATTTATTTATTTTTTTAATGTTTTTATTTTATTTGTTTTTGAGAGAGAGATGGAGCGCGAGTTGGGGAGGGGCAGAAAGAGAGGGGGACACAGAATCTGAAGTGTTGGGGCCCAGTAGGCAAAAATAACCCTCAAACAATATTTGGTCTCCTGGGGTGCGTGGGCTGGTCCCCCGCACTGAAGCAGGCTGAGCTGTCAGCACAGAGCCCGATGCGGGGCTTGAACTCACACACTGCGAGATTGTGACCCAAGCTGAAGTTGGACACTTAACTGACTGAGCCACCCAAGTGCCCCTGTATAGTACTTTTTGGGGGTATAACTTTTTTTAAATCTAAAAACAAATTTTTTTAATGTTTATTTATTTTTGAGAGGGAGACAGACAGGGTGAGTGGGAGAGGGACAGAGAGAGAGGGAGACACAGAATCCGAAGCAGCTCCAGGCTCCAAGCTGTCAGCACAGAGCCCGACGTGGGGCCCGAACTCATGAACCATGAGATTATGACTTGAGCCAAAGTCAGATGCTTAGCTGACTGAGCCACCTGGCACCCGGGGTATAACTTTTTATTAAGAAAATTTCCAAGCACCCAGAAAAGTGGAAAACAGAAGGGAGTAAGGCCCAAATACCCAAGCAATTATCTTCTCAATTTTAAGAGGCATTGAGGCCCAGAAAGGGTGACCCACCTGCCCAAAGCCACACAGCTAAAATGTCTGGGGCTCTAACAGTGGATTTAGTCAAGTTGGATGAGGAGAAAGATTGGGAGAGATCTACTCATTTCATCAAGAAAAATTTATTGAGGGGGCGCCTGGGGGGCTCAGTCAGTTAGGCGTCTGGCTTCGGCTCAGGTCATGATCTCATGGTTAGTGGGTTCGAGCCCCGTGTTGGGCTCTGTGCTCACACCTGCGAGCCTGGAGAAATTTATTGAGTAGCTACTTTCTCTTGAGTAGCTATTATGTGCAGGGCTATTGCTGGGACCTTTTTGGGGACACATAGCCCTCCTGCCTTCACAGCGACCCCACGAGGACGAGGGGTCTAGGAGCACAGAGCCGAGCCTTAGAGTCTTTGCACCCTCTGTACCTTTTGCCTGGAATATTCTTCCCCAGATAACTGTGTGGCTCTCTCTCCTTCCCCTCCTTCTAAGCTCAGCTGAAGGAATTGCATGCCTGAAGACCCCTGCCCCCCCCCAAGTCCCAGATTCCTGTGCCGGCCCCTGTCCCCTATGGGGCTTGCCTCTTCCCCCTCATCCTCCCCGTGAAGGTGGGCACAGATACAGGTGGCCCCACAAGGCCACCGCAGGGACCTTGGTTACTGGCTGTGCCCTGGGAGTCTGCTGGCCTCTTAGACGTGCGGGGCCTTGTGTCTGACCCCCGAGAGCGAGACACGCATGGCCCCTTGAAGGCCAAGCCCCCTGCTCGGCCCTGCACAGCAGCCTTGTGAGGTCACTTCAAGCACAGAAGGATAAACTAAGGCTCGGAGGCAGGAGCAAGTTGTCCACAGCCCCATAGCAGGGGCAGGGCGGGGCGCACATTCTGGATGGGAGGCAGATGAGGGGCAGGGGCCGAGGCCCAGGGGCCGGCCAGCCCTGGTGGGTACCAGGGATAAGAAGGATCTGCAACCCTCCTGGCCTGTGCCCTGTGGGGAGCATGTGCTTAGTGGGGGTCGGGAGGGCCCCGCCCAGCTTGGTGAGGGGGGTGTCCGGGGACCCCTAGGCTGAGGTCTGCGGATCCTGAGGCCTAGATTCTCCTGGCCCATGGCCTGGATTTTCGTCCCGGACAAGGGATTTATTGGCCGGAAGTGGAGTTCTCCAGGCACCACTGCCCAAGTGTTCGTGTCCCCAGTGGCCCCCTTCTGTCCCCACAGGACGGTGGCCGCGGAGGTGCGGAAGCAGGTGTCCCGGGAGCGCAGTGGCTCTCCCCACTCCAGCAGACGCAGCAGCGGCTCCCTGGGGGTACGTGCTTGGGAGGCAACCCCTCCAGGACCCTGCTTTCTGGCGCCGCTGTGGGGGTCCCCTCTGCCCGGGCTTGGTCACACCCGCCCCTCCCACTAGTGCCCGGAGGGACTGTCCCGACTCTCTTTCCCCACTAGTAGGGAGGGCAGTCCCCTGGCTGCAGCCCCGTGGGTGGTCACCCTGATGTGCCCCACCTCCTGCTGCCTGGACCACCCAGATGGGGACTGGGAGGGGGGTGGGGGATGGGAGGTGCTTCCAGCTGCAGGGGAGAGGGAGGGAGGGAGCCTCAGGAATTGTCTTTCTTTGCTGGGGCCCACAAGCCTTTCCTTCCAGCAGAGCCCTGCCCCTCCAGGCTCCGGGTGTGACTTCCTGCCTGGGAAGAGGGGAGGGGCAGGCCGAGCTGGGATGCGAGAAGAGTCTGAGGTCACCGTCCACCCCGGTCCTCGCAGCTCCAACACTGTCCATGGCCTCCACTGCCCTCTTACCGGAGCCCAAGCTCACCGCCCCCCACCCCTGCTCTCAGACCCCAGAGCAGGGGCCACAGCCACTTTGCTCCAACCCAGGTCCCACTGACTGAAGTCGTCGAGCCCTTGGACTTCGAGGATGTGCTCCTGAGCCGGCCCCCAGATGCTGAGCCCGGGCCGCTCCGGGACCTGGCCGAGTTCCCAGCTGATGACCTGGAGCTGCTGCTGCAGCCCCGGGAATGCCGGACCACGGAGCCTGGGATCCCCGAGGATGGGTGCGTTCAGCCCCACGGTCTCCGGGTCTGTGACTCAGTTCTGCCTCCCTGCCCCTCATCCACACCCGCTTCCCGTCAAACTCCAGTGGCCCCAAGTTCAACTCCTGGCTGGGCTGTGTGGCCTTGGGCAAGCTCCCTTCCCTCTCTGAACTTCCGTGTCCACATCTCTATGAAGGGTAGGACCCGCCCCAGGCCACTGCACCGTGCCCTGCCTCTGTTGACCCTGAGTTTCTTCTGTGCAGAAAGCTGGATGCCCAGGTGAGGGCCGCGGTGGAGACGTACACAGAGGATTGGATCATCGTCCACAGGAGGTGGGTCTGGCCCCGGCGGGGTGGGAGGTGCTGGGCAGCTCGGGGTAGAGGGGCAAGAGGCCAGGTCGGAGCCCAGAAGAGCCCATTGGACCAGTCCTGTTTCCCCGTCATATCACAGGGCAGGCGTCCCTTCTCCCCGCTACCCTCCCAGCCCTGCCTCCTCCCAGGTACCAGCACCTGAGCGCAGCCTACAGCCCTGTCACCGCGGAGACGCAGCGAGAGCGGCAAAAGGGCCTCACCCGCCAGGTCTTTGAGCAGGACACTTCTGGGGACGAGAGGTCCAGCCCCGAGGACTCGGTGAGGGAGCCCTGGGCAAGGGTCACCTTCGGGGTATATGTGTGAGCTGTGGCCCCAGCTCTCAGTCACAGGTGACGGGAAGTGACCTGAACAGCCTGGACTCCAAAAGGAAGTGTATCAGCCCCGTGAGTTAAAAGGGAAGGGTAGTAATTATAAACATTTATTAGGTGCCTAGTGTGTACGAAAGGCTTTATACTGGTCCTCATCTTTCATCCTGTGAGGCCGAGCAACACCCATTTTGCTGATAAGAAACTGAGGCCAGGGGGCGCCTGGGGGGCTCAGACAGTTAAGCATCCTACTTTGGCTCAGGTCGGGATCTCACGTTTGTGAGTTCGAGCCCTGCGTCAGCTCAGAGCCTGGTTCCTGTTTCAGATTCTGTTTGTCTCTCTCTCTCTCTGCCCCTCTCTCGCTCACACTCTGTGTTTCTCTCTCGAAAATAAATATTAAAAAAGAAAAAGAAAGAAACAAGGCACAGCAACATGATTAAGAGAATGTCAGTGGCCTCATGGGTCTTGAGCCTAAACTTTGTCAACCAGGATTCATTCACTGGGCTCCAACTTTATGCCAATGAAAATCCTACCAAGAATTATTATCATTTCTATCGTTACTAGTTTTAGATGTAGGTGGGGAAACTGAGGGCCTTTCATTTGGGTTCAGGGACACAGAGTCCTAGAGCTGAGTGGGAATTTGAACCAGGGTAGTCTGGCTCTGACCACAGGAGTCTGGGAGCTGAAGGCAGGGCCCTGAGCCGGAGACAGCCCCCCTGGGAAGACCTCTCCCTCCCCTGGCAACAGTGAGCAAAGCACCACGGAAGGCTCTCATTGGCCCAGCCCAGACCCGGCCTTACTTTGCAGCCAATCCCAGGGGCCACAGATATTATTGTGCTCTGATTGGCTGGATGGGTAGGCTTAGGCGTAGCTTCCCCCAACAATGGTAAAAGGAGAGCCAGAAGGTTCAAGAAAGAGGCTTAGCAAAGCCTCAAAGTGACCCTTGTAGTGGTAACTCCACCCCCTGGCCCTTAGCTTTCCCATCTATAGATAGGCATGAGGACGATCTCCTTTGAGTGGGGTGAAGGTGCATCCAGTAGGCGCTCATTGCTTGTGCATTCACCACCGGCAGGATGAACCCCGGCACTCCTCAGGCTCCCCGGATGACACCCCTCGAAGCAGCGGGGCCTCTGGCATCTTCGACCTGAGGAACTTGGCGGCAGACTCCCTGCTGCCGTCACTGCTGGAGCGCGCAGCCCCGGAAGACGTGGACCGGCGTAACGAGGTCTTGCGGCGACAGCACCGGCCGCGCGCCCTGCTGGCTCTGTACCCGGCCCCCGACGAGGTGGGTGCCCACAGGCCCACACAGGCCCTGAGGCCGGCCCCCGCGCAACTGACACTCACTGATGCCTACTGTATACTCTGCTTTTTTAATCCAGTTCCTTTTATCGGATACATACTACATGCCCTTATATTTATCCAGCCAGCATTTATTGGATACCTACCATATACCCCTGTATTCATTCAACCAGTTCTTAATGTGTGCCTCTGTATGGTCTTCTCTTTAATCAAACAATTGAATTGGGCCGCCTGGGGGGCTCAGTCCGTTGAGTGTCCAACTCTTGATTTTGGCTCAGGTCATGATTGTGGGATTGAGCTCCATGTTGGGCTCTGTGCTGAGCATGGAGGCTGCTTAAGATTCTGTCTCTCTCGGGGGCATTTGGTGGCTCAGTTAAGTGTCAGACCTCGGTTTAGATCATGATCTCGCGGTCCATGAGTTTAAGTCCCGCGTCGGGCTCTGTGCGGACAGCTCAGACCCTGGACCCTCCTTCCAATTCTGTGTCTCCCTCTCTCTCTGCACCTCCCCCATTCACACTCTGTGTGTGTGTCTCTCTCTCAAAAATAAAACAGTAAAAAACTTTTTTTAAAGGTTCTCTCTCTTTTCCTACGCCCTTCTCCCCTGCTCATGCTCTGTCTCTCCAAAATAATTTAGAAAAACAGAATTTAATCAAACTGATATTTATTGAGCACCTATTCTATATGACTATATTTATCCAACTAACATTCATTGGGCACCTAGTGTATACCATGTATTTTTATGCAGTGGCTTTTATTTTATATATATACTACTATATTTATCCACCCAGCATTTATTGGGCACTTAACATATACTTCTCTATTCAACCAATGTTAATTGTATACCTATCGTATAGTCCTTTATTTAAAAAAAAAATTTTTTTAATGTTTACCCATTTTTGAGAGAGAGAGAGCAAGAAAGGGGCAGAGAGAGAGGGAGGCACAGAATCCAAAGCAGGCTCCAGGCTCTGAGCTGTCAGCACAGAGCCCGACGCGGGGCTCAAACCCACAAACTATGAGATTATGACCTGAGCCAAAGTCGATGCTCAACCAACTGAGCTGCCCACGCATCCCTGTGGTCCTTTATTTAATCAAACAGCATTTAAGCAACTAATGTCTCCAATACCTGTATTTTTCCAACAAACTTTTTTTTTTTTAAGTAATCTCTGTGCCTGACTCAGGGCTTGAACTCACCACCCTGAGACCAAGCGTCACATCTCCACTGACTGAGCCAGCCAGGCGCCCCTACCCAACCAACTTTTATTGGGAACCTAGTGTATACGCCTGTGTTTTCATTCAGGCATGTGCCGAGTGCTTGCTGTATACGCCCATGTTTATTCAGCAGTATTTGTTGGGAACCTACTATATATCACTATGTATGTCAGTCAGTATTAATCTAATGTTTTCTGTATACGTCTGTGTTTATCCAACCAACTTTGAGTAGGTGCCTACTGTATACTTCTGTATTTGCTTGACCGACGTGTATGGCAAGTGCTAGAAGCACAGCCATGACCAGGACGGACTCCATCCCTGCCCTCAGAGGTCACAGCGTAGTGGGGGAGAGACCCTCCTATTACGAAATTGCAATCCAGATGGAGTGATGTCCCGATGAGTGGCCGGTAACTGGCCCTCACCTGGCCCCCTGTGTCCCAGCCATGAGCCCCCGGGCGAGGTGCTTGCTTGGCCTCAGCGGGTCAGGGAGGAAGTGGCAGCCAAGCCGTGACCTGGACGATGCCAAGGAGGGGAGAAAGGCATTCTGGCCTGAGGAAACGGGACGTGCCAGAGCACAGAGTCAGGAACCAAAAGAAACTTAAGTCCAGCTGGGACAGAGCAGGCCTCAGGCCCTGCGTTGCAAGCCCTTCCTGACAGATGGGTCCCAGCCGCCCTCCCCGGTTCTTGGCAGGATGAGGCCATGGAACGCTGCAGCCGCCCCGAGCCGCCCCGGGAGCACTTTGGACAGAGGATCCTGGTCAAATGTCTGTCGCTGAAGTAAGTGTGGTGACCCATGTCCCTCCAGACCCACGAGGCCCCAAGTGGGTTGTGGTGCGGGCGTGCCCTTGAGGCTTGCTCCTCCAGCCACACTGTCCCCGTGTGTGGCCCCAAGACCCATAAGGTCATCCGTGCGCTTTGAGGTGGGAAATAAGACTTCCTTTGCTCATTATTCAAAGCCACCTGGTCCTTAAGCGCCAGCTATGGGCCGGGCTGTGTTCCCAGCCCTGCAAGTGTATGACCCCTCATCTTCACCACGGCCTTGTGAGGTAGGCGCAGGCAGGGAGACCGAGGCACAGAGCGGCAGTCTCTGGGCCCAAGGTCATGTGATTTAGGAGGCCAGAATCTGGTCCTCGCTCTGCTGGCACCCAGGCTGGAGGGGCTGCCAGTGACCCTGGACCTGGCTTCCAGCTGACTGAGGCCCCCTCCACACCAGCCCCCCCAGAAGCAGCCAGAAGTGCGTGGGAATGGAGCTGAACAGGATGTGGCCTTGGACCCAAGCCCAGCCCTGCCCCTCCCCACCCCGAGTTCCTGCCTGGATGGGGGCAGGAAAAGGAGGCCCTGGTGTGGCAGGAGGCCCCGGTGGGCCGCCCGGCCTGAGCACTAGGGCTAGGAATATGTCCAGGCCCTCAACAGTCACTACCTGCCGTGTCCAGGACCTATAACTGTGGGACGACCACCCAGGGCCGTCTAGGGGGGAGGACATGACACACCCGAAGGCTGGGGGATGTCTGGAGACGGGAAAAATTGAGGCCAAGGGGTGGGCGGGGCTGGGCCCTGCAGGATTTTGTTTTCAGCACACTCGGGAGACTCACATTTTAAGCTTTTTTTTCTTTAATGTTTATTTTATTTTTTGAGAGAGAGATGGAGAGAAATTTGTTGCAAATTTCACAATTGGGGGGCACTATTTTCGGGGGAAGGGTCCTGTGTGAGTTCCTGGAGGGGGGGGCTTTGTGCCTCAGTTTCCCCATTTGCAAAATGGGACAGGCCTTTCTGCAAGCCCGTAAGCAGCAATTCTGTGTAGCCCAATGGAAATTAGGAGCCCCCCCCCCTTGTCCCCCATGATGCACCAAGGCCGGGTCGGGTCTCAGGAGGGAGCGGGGTGATGGGTGGTGGGGGTGTTAGAGACGGACTCTGCCAGAGGGTCCCCGTTCACTGCAGGTTTGAGATTGAAATTGAGCCCATCTTTGGCATCTTGGCCCTGTATGACATGCGGGAGAAAAAGAAGGTAGGAGCCCCTTTCTTCCCTTTCCTACCCCGACCCTCCGCCTCATTGCATGGCAGTGGGCTTCCCGGAGGTGGTGGCCCAGCTGCCGTCCGTGTCCCCCAGATCTCAGAAAACTTCTACTTTGACCTGAACTCGGACTCCGTGAAGGGGCTGCTACGGGCGCATGGCACCCATCCTGCCATCTCCACCCTGGCCCGCTCTGCTATCTTCTCCGTGACCTACCCCTCGCCCGATATCTTCCTGGTCATCAAGGTGCTTGCGGGGGCTGGGCCAGGGGGTGATGGCGCTAAACGCAGATAATGGTAAACGCAGTGTGGGCCCTGCTCTCATGAAGAAGCTGGACATGTCATCAAGAAGGGTGATGGGGGCGTTGTGGGGGCAGCACGGGCAGCTGGGCAAGCCCATAAGAGGCTCCTTACACAGCCCATATGGGGAGAAATCACAGAGGGCTTCCGTGGAGAGGTGACAGCCAGGCCAAGACCCACAAGTGGGGCGGCCTGGGGAGCAATAGCGTCCTGGCACAGGCAGGTGAACATTTGAAACTTTTTTTAAGTTGGGAGTTTTTCGGTTTGTTAGGGGAAGAAAGACCTAGTTGGCACATTTGTGTGAGATTTTCTGTTGCTGGGAGCGATCTCAAATTTCCTTCCCCAAAACGTTCTATTAGGTTACACTCAAGGGATTAAGGGAGCACGTACAGGCAGGCACTGCTCGTGGTCAGCCAGGGCTCACAGGATTCCCACCTTTCATCCTCAGAGCCCCCAGGAAGTGGGGGTTGCCGGGGTCCCCATTTTACAGATGGGGAAACTGAAGTACACAGCGGGTTAGGGACCTGCTCAGGCTCCCATAACCTCCAGGTGGTCACGATTGGAGTCCAGCCATGCTTGGAGTGGCCTCTGTTTATACTAACAACAGTATAAAAGTAGGGAAGATATGGAGACTTGGGTTTGGAGTGGGTTCAAAGGATGGGGAGGGGCGGCTGGCTGGGCAGGCCAACTGCTATTGCTCAATCCCCATGGGAGGTGCTGGAGTGAGAGCCCTCGCTGGACAGAGGGCCCACGAGGGCGCCAGGTGATTGGGTGGGAATGGGGTGGGGGTGGGGGTCCCCGCAGTGCCTCATGGGCCCCGCCTGCCCCCCAGCTGGAGAAGGTGTTGCAGCAGGGGGACATCAGCGAGTGCTGCGAGCCATACATGGTGATGAAGGAGGTGGACACGGCCAAGGTAAGCACCGGAGGCTGCGCAGGGCGGGAAAGGGGTCTCTGGCAGGGGCAGATCCTGGATTCTGTAAGCCTGCGGGCACTGAGTATGTTGGGGGTTGGGGGTGGGGTCTCCCCACAGAACAAAGAGAAGCTGGAGAAGCTGCGCCTGGCGGCCGAGCAGTTCTGCACCCGCCTGGGCCGCTACCGCATGCCCTTCGCCTGGACCGCCGTGCACTTGGCCAACATCGTGAGCAGCGCAGGGCAGACGGACCGCGACTCGGACTCCGAGAGCGGTGAGGAGGCGGGGCTGATCGGCCAGGGGCGGGGCTACTGGGGAGCGGGGAGGCGCGCCCTCTGCTGGCTGGACTTGGTACAACGTTGAACCTCGTGTCTCTGGCCTCTTTCATCTCGGCCACCTCCATCACTGTCCCCACTTCCCTTAGAGCGCCGACCCGCCTGGACGGACCGCCGCCGTCGGGGACCCCAGGATCGGACAAGTAGTGGGGATGACACCTGCAGCTTCTCGGGATTCCGCCCCGCCACGCTAACTGTCACCAACTTCTTTAAGCAGGCAGGTGTCGTGGCCGTGGGCTGAGGGAGGGGTGCCCAGTCACAAATCCCTGTTACCCCACTGTGGGCACACAAGCCCTAGGGACCCAGTTTACGTGGGCCTGTCCTGTGCAGGAAGCCGAGCGGCTCAGTGATGAGGACCTCTTCAAGTTCCTGGCTGACATGCGACGCCCATCTTCTCTACTGCGGCGCCTGCGGCCCGTGACTGGTGTGTGGTACACCTTCTAAGTGGGAGGGGTCACTTTCATGCAGTCGCTCAACAAACCCACACTGAGGACCTGCTGTGCCAGGCCCTGGGGACCCAGTGGTGACCATGAAACACAGATCCCTGACTTCTGGGATCTCTCATAGGAGTCATCGACAAGAAACATAATAAGACAGATAGTGGGTCAAATGGGGGACATGGTGGCGGTGGGGACATGGGTCCCCAGGGCAGAGGTGATCAAATGCGGGGACAAGATACAGCAACGGAGGGTGACTGCTGGCCTTTGCACCTGAAGGACAGTCACTAGAGGGCATCATGGGGAAGTCAGAGCTCTGACCCTGAAGCCCGGGGAGGATGGGGCTGGGCTGGGCTGGTCCCCAAGCAGGTGCTAACCCCCTCCTCCCTGCCCAGCCCAGCTCAAGATCGACATCTCCCCGGCCCCCGAGAACCCGCACTTCTGCCTCTCCCCGGAGCTGCTTCATGTCAAGCCGTACCCCGACCCCAGGGGCCGGCCCACCAAGGAGATCCTGGAGTTCCCGGCCCGTGAGGTCTACGCCCCCCACACCAGCTATAGGTACGGCTTCCAGGGCCCAGCCGGGCACTTGAATGGGGGGGATTCGTGCATCCTGCAAAGCAAGGTACCCTTTCTCCCAGAGGCACAGAGACACGCAGATTGAGATACCACTACTCCGCTTTAATGGGGGGGGGGTGTACGTATGAAGGATCACGTGTCCTGCCTCCGCCCCTCCGCGATGGGGCCGTGTCCTCGCCTGTTTCTGTCTCTGCTCCGTAGTCAGAAGCCCCCTGGCCGACTGCAGTGGACAGGCAGCTCCATGTGCACGGGCCGCACGGGGCACGGAAGGTCCCTCGGTGTGTGACTGGTCCTCAGTTGCACCCAGGCGAGCTCAGGCCGGAAGCGCCGCAGTGTGGAGTCTGGGAGGGCGATCCGCCTCAGCCAAGGCCAAGGGGCCCCCAGCCAGTGGCCCTGCGCACCTGCTCCCCAGCTGTCCTGGGCGTCCCGCCCCCGCCAGGCTCACCTCTCCTGGATCTGACGCAGCCGCTGCTGCTGTGCTGCCAGCTCCTGCCGCTGTCGCTGCACGTGGCCCGTGAGGGCCCACACGACGTAGCTCTGCTTGTCCGCATGGGCCTGTGCGGTCAGGACAGAAACGTCAGCTGAAAGTGCCTCACCTCCGTCCCCTGACCCTGCCCTGCGCTGTCTGCCCCTCCACTGTATCTGTGGGGCCTAATCATTCACTGCTACCCTTTGACCTCCACTTCCCCATCTGTTAAGTGGGGATGAAATAAGACTCGCTTTGTGGAATCATTATAAGTATACTAAGGGTTATTGAAGGGCAGGGCTGGGGAGTTCTTGGGCGCCCCAGGAATGGAACCAGAGACTCTGACAGCATACATTCATTAAGTAACTTCCATAGCCCCTTGCTGAGTATTTTATCTGTGCCGAGTCCCTGTCTCTGCTTTGAGACATCAGTTGTCATGCGTGTTTGCAAACAGGGAAATGGAGGCTTGGGAACGGGGTGGGGGTTTGGCCCAGGGTCAGCTAGGTTGGAGGCCGCGGCACTGGGAGATGAACCCAGGGATGTCGCGGGGACTCAAGGTTCAGAAGCAAGTTCTGCCTGGGAAATCAATCTCGACTCCACCAGGGCTGGGAGCCTCTTACCTTTTTTTTTTTTTTCCAATGTTTTATTTATTTTTGAGAGAGAGACACACACATACAGAGCATGAGCGGGGGAGGGTCAGAGAGAGAGGGAGACATAGAATCCAAAGCAGGCTCCTGGCTCTGAGCTGTCAGCACAGAGCCCGATGCCGGGCTCGAACCCACAAAATGAGATCATGACCTGAGCCGAAGTCGACTGCTTAACTGACTGAGCCACCCAGGCGCCCCAGGAACCTCTTACCTTTAAGGCCTCAAATTCTTGTTGGGCATGACTCAGCCAGGCGCCCCTCAGCCGGACCTCCAGCCGCCGCATGCTCTCCCAGAGCGCGTGCTGTCCCCGGGCCGCCTCCCCTAGAGCCTGGGCTGTGGCCTCTGCTTGCAGCTTCAGGGCGTCCTCTTCCACCTGATCAATAAATAGAGGATATTTGTAGGATGACCAAGTTGACTTCATTTGCCAGGGACTTGCCTCATTTTAACACTGGAAGCCCTGTATTCCAGGGACTCCCACACTCTTGGGCAAACCCAGAGCGTTGGTTCCTTTAGACAATTCTGCTGCAAACTCCTATCCACCCCACAGTGCCCCACGTGCAGTGCCCACCTGCATCTCCAACAGGCTTGTGCGGAGCTCCTGGGCTGCATCCCGCCCCCGGCTGACCTCCTGCCCCAGAAGCCCCAGTGCATGACCGTAGAGGCCCACGCTGTGCCCAGCCTCTGTCAGCCGTGCCTCTGTGGCCCTGTATACACTGTTGAGGGCCTGACCCAGCTGCAGGGTCCCATGGAAGAGTAGGGTCAGCTCCTCGTGTTGCGCCGGCTCCAGGCTCCCCACGGGGGCTGTAGAGGCGGGCCAGGGCCCGGTTGCCAGGACACAGAGTAGGCACAGCGCGAGCATGGGCATGGCTGAGGTTCTGAGGGTGCGGCCACGGCGCCACTGCCACCACCTTTTATGCCCTGACACCCCCCTTAACCTCCGGTCAATCGTTAACCGGCCAGCTGTGCGCCCCATGTTGCGCAAGGGCCTGGTGGTGGTGCGACCATTGCATCAGGCGGCCATCTGGCTTGACCACGCTCAGATCACGCTGGCTGGGGCTTGGGGCCAGGTGTGGACTGCGGGCACCAGCAGAGCACCGGCCTGGGCTCCGCTGGCGTAACCGGAGGCTCTGGGCCTCAGTTTCCCCACCTGCGGGAGGGATGGCAACAGGAAGAGGACAGCAGCAGCAGATAGTAACAGCGAGGGTCTTGGCGCTGGCAGTGTGCCCAGATGGACTTTCAGCTGCCCTTATGGTGCCAGGTTTCCTCACGCCCTGCCCACGAGCCACGAGCTGGGGTCTGTGTTGGCCTGGTTGAAAGCTGGGGATGGGGGGAGCAGGGTACAGGTGGCAGAGACTCTCCCAAGGCCATACAGCCTGGCTCCAGGACCCACATGTGCCTCGGATCAATGCTAAGTGCCATTTTGCTCCCTGGCGGATTGTGGGCACGTGCCTCTATTTTCCCCCCTGTAAAATGGGAGTAACATTCCCCCTTCCCCCACTTCGGTCACTTAGAGAAGTGAACACATTCACACTGAGTATATGGCAGGCTCCACATTAACGTCGGGTACAATCATTGCTGCTGTCGCTGTTTATCATTGCTGGTGTTTAAGCCGGGGTGGGGGGGCTCAATACCCCCATTATACAGATGGGGAATTGGAGGCCCGGAGGGAGGGTGGGGCTTGCACAGAGTTTCTCTTGGGCTGGGTGAGAGGGAGAGGCAGAACTCTAACGTTAGCCCAGCCCTGCTTCTGATTCTGGCCTCAGTTTCTCCACCTGAGAGACAGGCCCTATAATCCCAGTGGCTTCTCCTGGAGGAAAGGCGGTCAGGCCCCTGAGCCCATGAGGGGCTGGTCACACAGGTGGCCACCTGGGGCACTTTTTGGAACCCCGAACCTGAGCACCCACCCGTCCCTGTCTGGCCCCTCCCCACGCCTCCTTAGTGCCCCCAAGTCCCTCTGTGTCCCCACTGTCTGCGCTATCCCCCCTCTATGTTCCGAGGGTATCCATCCGTCCCCCACGCCCTGCCCGTCGCATCTCCTGCCTGGTGCCCAGAGTTGCCCAGCCTTCCGTGCCCCAGCTGCATGGCCGCTCTCCCCCGGGTCCCAGGCTGGGCTTGTGCCGGCAGCCCAGCATCTCCTGTCCCTCTGATGCCCCCCTGTTCCTGCAGGAACCTGCTGTACGTGTACCCGCACTGCCTCAACTTCAGCAGCCGCCAGGGCTCCGTGCGCAACCTCACCGTGCGCGTGCAGTACATGGCGGGCGAGGACCCCAGCCAGGCCCTGCCGGTCAGGGGCCGGGCCCCGGGGAGGACGGCGGGGCATCCTGGGCAGGATGTCCCAGCGGGGCCCTCATGCATGCCCTCCCCCAGGTCATCTTCGGCAAGTCCAGTTGCAGCGAATTCACCCGGGAGGCCTTTACACCGGTGGTCTATCACAACAAGTATGTGGGGACAGAGGAGGGATGGGGACCGAGGAGGGGACGGGGACAGAGGGATGGGGACCGAGGAAGGAAGGGACAGGGCAGAGGAGGGACGGCGGCAGGGGGGGCAAGCGGGGCAGGCCACCTCCAGGAGAGCTGATGCGAGAACCGGAGGCAGGGGGCCAACAGTGGGGCCAGGCGGCACTGGGGTCGCACGCACAGGAGGGGCGGGCAGGGCAGGGGGGTGCGCAGCCCCCAGCAGAACGCCTGCCAGGTCCCCAGAGTTCTACGAGGAGTTCAAGCTGCGCCTCCCGGCCTGCGTGACCGAGAACCACCACCTGCTGTTCACCTTCTACCACGTCAGCTGCCAGCCCCGGCCGGGCACAGCCCTGGAGACGCCTGTGGGCTTCACGGTGAGACCCCCGGCCACCTGCAACCCCCCACCCCTGCCCGCCCTGCTCGCCCCGCTCGCCCCTGCGCGGCCCCGGAGCTGACCCCCGGCCTCTCCCCACCGCCCACCCCGCTCGCCCCTGCATGGCCCCGGAGCTGACCCCCGGCCTCTCCCCACTGCCCACCTTGCTCGCCCCCGCGCGGCCCCGGAGCTGACCCTTGGCCTCCCCCCAGTGGATCCCGCTGCTGCAGCATGGCCGCCTACGCACCGGCCCCTTCTGCCTGCCTGTGTCCGTGGACCAGCTCCCGCCCAGCTACTCCGTGCTCACCCCAGACGTACGTGCCCTGGCCCCTGTCCCGTCGCCCCCAGCCTTGTCCCCTGATGACTCCTCCCGGGCTCCCGTCTCACGGTCCTTCGTCCGTGCCCTGCCCTCCTTCCCATCAGGACCCCCCGGGGACCCTTGTCCTCTGCGACGACCTCCAGGGCCCCTCATCACCCCCATTACTGCTTTTGTGTGTCCTGCTCCACGCGTCCCTCCGTGTCCCCCACTAGCCTTGTTCGTCACCACTCCTACCCCTTGGCCTTTGCACTCCTGTCCCCCACTGCCTCCCCGGCCCGGTCCCCCGTTAGCAATCCTGCGTGCCTCCATGACCACGATGGACCCCAGCAGTACTTCCAGGGCCGTCACCCCCATTAGTGCTGCCACCCTCCCACTCACCCTTGAGCTGTCACTAATGCCCTGGGGGCCTCAGGTCCTCCCAAATGCTCTTTCCTGACTCATTCCCTTCAGTAACATTCACCCCTGGCTTCCTTTCTCTGTTTCTCCGTTAGTATCCTGGGCTTGCAGCCTCCCGGGTGGACCCCTCCAGTCCCCCCTCCCGGTTGCACCCTCTGGGCTGGGTACGGGGCCCGGCCGCTCCCCCAGGTGGGGCTGTGCTCCCGCCACAGGGTTGCAAGGGCTGATCAGTGCGGGAGGGCCAGTGGGTCCCCACCTGGCACGTTCTTCCCACAGGTGGCGCTGCCGGGCATGCGCTGGGTGGACGGCCACAAGGGCGTGTTCAGCGTGGAGCTCACTGCAGTGTCCTCTGTGCACCCCCAGGTAGGGGGTGGGGGGCACCCGGGAGCCCGGCCCTGGGGTTGAGCAACAGCTCCCGCTGACTGGGGAGGCCTGGCCTCGGGCCACGGATGGACGTGACTTCGGTCAACTAGGCCGGGCTCCCTGGGAAGCTGCTGACTCAGCTACACCGGTGACCGTCCCTCTGCTCCCTACGTTTGTCCCATCTGCTTCTGTGGTCGCTCCCTTCTCCCTCCCTCCAGCCAGTACCCATCCCTTTCCTGGTTTACAGTCGGTTCGTTGATCCCCGGCCTCAGTTTTTGGCCATGGAGCACCCCCCGCACCACCACCCCCAGGGCCTTCCCCGACATGGAGCCCTGGCCCACCCTGCTCACCCCGGGCCCTCCCACCCCCAGGACCCTCACCTGGACAAGTTTTTCACCCTGGTGCACGTCCTGGAGGAGGGGGCCTTCCCGTTCCGCCTCAAGGACACCGTGCTGAGCGAGGGGACCGTGGAGCAGGAGCTGCGGGCCAGCCTCGCCGCGCTGCGCCTCGCCAGCCCAGAGCCGCTCGTGGCCTTCTCCCACCACGTGCTGGACAAGCTCGTGCATCTGGTCGTGCGGCCGCCGATCATCAGTGGCCAAACTGGTGAGCGGACGCAGCCTCGGACCTCAGTTTCCCCACCTGGGAAAGGGCCCCTTGGTCCCCCGGTCCTGGGTGACCTCGGATAGCTCAGTTTCCTTTCTGGCCTCAGTGTTCCTTTCTGAAAAATGGCTCCCCCTTCCACCCCCCTGGGCCCAGAGCAGGTCTGCTGTGACCCTTTGATGGCCGCACAACCCCTTGGAAAGGTGGGAGGTGAGAGGTTCCCTTCCGGGAGGCGGGAGGCCCAGGGCTCCGGAACTTGACCTGTACTCTGCCCGGCAGTGAACCTAGGGCGTGGGGCCTTTGAAGCGATGGCCCATGTGGTCAGCCTTGTGCACCGGAGCCTAGAGGCCGCCCAGGATGCTCGTGGTCACTGCCCGCTGCTGGCCGCCTATGTCCACTACGCTTTCCGACTGCCAGGCACTGAGCCCAGCCTCCCAAGTGGTAAGTGCTGGTAGGAGGCGTTGGGGGGGGCAGGAAACAGCCCGGAGGAGAGCATCCCAGTCGGGGGAACGGCATGTGCAAAGGCCCAGGGGCTGTACAGGCCTTGGCAGGTTTGGGCAATTTGCAAGAGAGGAGAGTTTTTGTTCACTCCTCCTCCACAGCCCCAGAGTTGGGTCTCTGTTGTTTGACCAGTGGTGGGTCATTCAGCCAATCAACAAGCACTTCAGGAGCTCTAAGCAGAGACTCAGCTAGGCTGCCCAGCTCTGCCTCCTACAAACCCTGTGACCTTCACCTCTCCGGGGCTGTCTTCCAGAGAATAACAAGGGTAACCCCATCGAGGGGCTGTCGGTAATAAATGATACAGTGATCTACATGACGTGCCTAACACAGCCTTTGATAAGGATGAGTTTTGTGTTTGCTGAGTAATTAGTAGTAACCGCGAGCCCCTCTGGGTGCTTACTACGCGCAGGCGCTGTTCTCAGGGTTTTTCAATCTCCCCCAAATCACTACGAGGCAGCAGCCATTGTATCCCATTTTACAGGGGAGGACCCTGGAGGCTCAGAGAAAGAAAGCGACTTCACCAAGGACAGCTGACTGGGAAGGGGCGGGGGGGGGGGGAGGCGTCGGGGCATCAGGGGCAGGGGCTGACCACACTCCCTCCACCCTCAGGGGTCCCTCCGGCGGCGGTGCAGCCCGCCACGCTGGCCCGTGGCCCCGGCCGCCCCGCGAGCCTCTACCTGGCTCGCTCTAAGAGCATCAGCAGCAGCAACCCCGACCTGGCCGTGGCCCCTGGCTCTGTGGACGACGAGGTCTCCCGCATCCTGGCCAGCAAGGTAGGCTGCGGGGACCCGGGGATCTCTGGCCTCGGTGGCCACGGCTGCTAGGCGGGCGGGCGGGCGGGCGAGGGGTCTCAGTTTTGACAGAGGACAGAGAACGCCAGACCACAGCCCGGACGAACACTTGAGTCTGGGCAGCAGGGCTGGTCTGCGGCTGCCCCAGGTTGGGGGCTGTGGCCCGAGGGTGACCCGAGCCTGGGCGGCTGGAGGTTGGCCTGCCTGAGAAAGGCAGCATGTACTTGGGGAGCAGGTATGCGCGAGGGCCCCACACGTGTGTATGCGTGAGCATGTACACTCACGTACCCCGTGCGCGTGTGGGCACAGGGCGCGTATATGTGTGCACTCCACGCACTTCTGTGCACAGCGAGGACCCCACGCACGGACGTGCACACGCATCTCCCGGGGCCGCGTGTATGGTCCGGGGCAGAGTTCACACTGAGTATTTCACGCCGCCCTCCCGGCCTCCTGCCCGTCGAGTCCCCCACCTACCCGTGTATCTCCAGGGTATCGACCGCTCACACTCCTGGGTGAATTCTGCTTATGCTCCAGGAGGCAGCAAGGCTGTGCTGCGACGGGCACCCCCTTATTGCGGGGCCGACCCCAGACAGGTGCCCTCCCTCACTGCCCCTGCACGTGTGTGACCCCATCTCAGCATGAGCCCCTCCCACCTTCCTGGCTGTGGCCCACTAACCCAGGGGGGCTGCCTGAAGGCAGCGGCAGACCCCTCCTGCCTTTGCTTAGGGCTGTAGAGTCCGTGTTGTAGGCATCACGGTCATCTGAACCAGCTTTTTGCTGCCATACCGACTTCAGCCTCAAGCAGAGACAGAAGGGGCCGGGTGGTATGCAGATAGCATGCAAATGATATGCAAATCCAGCCACTATAACCTCACTGCCTCGCATGGCCTGTTTCTGTCCTTAATCCACTCTGTTCAGGAGACTCAACTGTCCCCTTGATGTGGCAGCCTAAATGATGCCAAAGGGCCGGGACTGACCCTCTGGGCTCTCCCATCCTGTCCCTTCCTGGGGATCTGGTGTGGGGGAGGGGCTTTGCCTTCAGACAGACCTGGGTTCTCAGTACGGGCGCACTCAGAGCCCCAGGTTCTGAATTTTCAGGCGCGGTAAAGACCCCAGGGAAAGTGTTCAGCTCAGTGGTCTCGAGACTGGGAACGAGTTAGGGCAGCACAGGCAGGATCTTCTTGGGCTGAGTCTCCGTCCAGCCTGGCCCCTGGGCTGCCAGATGGCCTTGGAGACAGACACTGATCGAACACACACACACACACACACACACACACACACACACATGAGTCTGTAAGTGCAGGGGGTTGAAATGCAGAAAAGAAATGAACAGAAGCGGGGGAGGCTCTCCAGGGAGGTGACATTTTTGCCGGGACCTGGAGGGTGAGACAGAGCCAGTCAGTGAAGGGTGGGTGTTCCTGGGGGAGGAAAAGGCACGTGCAGACGTTGGGACCGAGCCCAGAGCCCCCTGGGCACTGGCAGGAGGCCGCTGGGGGGGAGGGTCCTGCTCACTTGGCCCTAGACCTTGTTCCAGCTCCGTGCCCATCACCCAGACAACCTGCCCTGAAAGCAGGAGGGGGCTGCTGGCACAGGGGACCTTGTGGACAGTCCTCTCCCGGGACTGCTGGAAATCTGGGTTCATGGGCTCTGCCAGCAACCCCCCGGCATCTTTACCAGGGCCTCCCCCAATGCCCGCAGTTCTCTGGGGTGTCACCTGGACCTTGGAGACCATCTAGGAGGGGACAAGGTGGTAGGAGGGTGCACACTCCAGGCAGGAGGTGACACTGAGGCTGGCCTTTGCAGTGGGTGGTCCATTTCGTGTTTCCTGAGGAGCCAGGGCCCTGCTGGGACTGTGGGAGCCGGAGGTCCCTCGAGTGCCGAGGCCCATGCCGCCTCCATCTCCAGGCCTCCTCTCCTTGGCAGCGGCCTCACCGCCTGACCAGCCAAGGAGGAGGGGATGGGGGAGCGCCGGTCCCCATCGCTGTTTCCCGGATGGGGGCACTCAGGCCGCGCAAGGCTGCGAGCGAGGCTCGAACAGGGCCAGCCTGGAAGCCAGGGCTCTCGGCTGCACCTGCCATCACCTTCTCTCATCTCTGTCCTGTCTCTTTTCCTCTTCTGCCTCCTCTTTCCTCGCTTTGACCCCATGTCTATACTCCACTCCCCTGTCTACACCCTCTCTGCACCGTGGTGCCCTTTTCCATCCACCTCACCTCCCGATTCTCTCCCACCTTCCAATGACCGCACCCTCCTTCCTCACCGCGTGCGCCCGCACCCGGTCCTTCCGCTGCCTTTGTCCCCGCCCGGTGCGTGCTTTGCCCACATCCCGTCTGCCCTCGCCGACGGGCTCCTGTCCCCATGCTCTCCTCTCCTGTCCACCCTGCGGGGCACCCCCTTCTCTGTCTTCATGAGTCTTCTGTTCCCCTCCATCACCCACCATCATCATTATCACCTCCACCCTCGCATCCGTGTCCCCCTCGGCCGTCCACACGGACTCGACTGTCCCTCGTCCGTATCGCCTATGTCCCCTGGCCATCCCATCCTTTCACCCCATCCCATCCTAGGCCATCGACTGCAGCTCTAGCCGAACTTCTTTCTACCTCGAGGGCTCCTCCTCAGCCCCACCAGCCGGCCAGCTGAGACCCACTGTGCAGAAGGTAGTGGGAGGGAGGCGGTGGGGGACATAGCGTTGGCCCCAGGGCTCCTGTCGGCCCCGAAGCCCAGCAGGGTCTAGAAGCCCAGGGACCGGGCATGTTGACTCCTTCTGCTCACTTCCTCCTGCATGGTCTCCGGCTACTCTAACCCCAAGCCATCCCGCCGCATCCCTCCCCGGTCACGTCCCCCCCCCCCCAGCTCCTCAGCCCTCTGTGACCCGTGCCCCTGTCCCCAGCTGCTCCACGAGGAGCTGGCCCTGCAGTGGGTGGTCAGCGGCAGCGCCGTGCGAGAGGCCGTCCTCCAGCACGCCTGGTTCTTCTTCCGGCTCATGGTGAGAAGCCCTCCTTCCCGCTCGGACCCCCAGGGGACGCCCGTTCCTCGGGGAGAGAAGCCCCCTGAGATTGCACCTAAGACCCCTGGGAGGCGGTCCCAGAGACCCCCACAAAGAGAGTTAAGAGACACTCAAGGGCATCTCTCCCGGAGAGAGGCCCTCCGAAACCCCATTGGCAGAGAGAAGACCCCCCCTCACCTTCCCTGTGAGATTAGAGAGACCACTGAGAGACCCCTAACGAGCAAGGAGACCCCTCGCTCTCAAGAACTATCCCCCGAGAGACAGAGAGGGGATCCCTTGTGATCAGACTTGAGACTCCGCCCCCCAAAGTCCTCAAGAGGTGCCTGCTGGGCCATCAAACCCCACCCAAGTGGGCTCCCTCAAGTCCCACTCCCCAAGCCTTACCTTCTGTCCCACCCACATACGTAGCCCCTGCAGACCAACACCTCCTGGGCTCCCTCAGCCTCCGCAACCCTGCCTAGGACCCACTCAGGCCCCGTCCACTGCGGCTCAAGCCCCACCCAGGACCCCTTACGCCCACCTCTAGCCCTCCTACCTTGCTGTGAAAGCACCACTCACAGCCCCCGAAGCCCTCCTTCTAGTGAACCCCGACTCCAGGCCCTCAAGCACCCTTCTGCTCTCGCCCCGTCCCCAGGTGAAAAGCATGGCGCTGCACCTGCTTTTGGGCCAGCGGCTGGACACGCCCCGGAAGCTTCGCTTCCCCGGGCGCTTCCTGGACGACATCGCCGCCCTTGTGGGCTCTGTGGGCCTCGAAGTCATCACCCGGGTATACAAGGTATGAGGGAAAGGGCCTCAGTGGGAGGGGTCTGCGAGAGGACGCCGAGCTGGCCGGGCGGGGGAACCATGAGCCCCATTTGCCAGATCAGTCTGTTCACTCACGTGCTCACTCACGTGTGCACAGCCCAGGGCTGGGTGCTAGAGACACAGCAGTGAACAAAACACACCCAAATCCATGTGGTCGTGGAGCTGACGTTTCGAGGAGACTTGAAGGAGAGGAAGAAGCACTCTATGCCATGTGAGGGGGAAAGGGCCTTCTAGGCGGTACAAACGGCAAGTGCGAAGGCCCTGAGGTAGGCCCATGCCTGGGCTGGTAGACGAGCAGTTAGGAGGTGAGTGTGGCTAGAGTAGAGTGAGCAAAGCTGGGAGTGGGGAGTTGAGTGTGGGGAGGCGAAGGAACAGACGCTTTAGCTCTTACCACAGTGCTGGAATACAGCAAGTGCTCAATAATGGACATCGGTGTTCTCAGACCTAGATGATCGTCTAGGTTTTAGATCACTAATTCCAGTGCTCACAGGAGCTAGGCGGGCAATAATGATGATTACAGTAGTGACTGCGCATTTATTGTTTACTGTGTATCTTTTTTCTTTTTAATGTTGATTTATTTTTGAGAAAGAAAGAGAGACGCGTGAGCAGGGGAGGGGCAGAGAGAGATGGGAGACACAGATCCGAAGCAGGCTCCAGGCTCTGAGCTGTCAGCACAGAGCCCGACACTGGGCTCGAACTCCCAAACTGCGAGATCATGACCTGAGCCGAAGTCGGCGCTTAACCGACTGAGCCACCCAGGCGCCCCAGTGCTTACTGTGTATCTTAAACACGTTAGATGGATCATATTAAATTCCCCCCCAACCACCCCCATGGAGTCAGTATCATCATTGTCTCTCCATTTGATCTATGGGGAAACTGAGGCGGAGATTGACTGGGTCACAACCCAGTACCACACGACCGAGCGGGGGCAGAATGGGGATTTGAACCCAAGCCACCGTCTCCAGAGCCCACGCCCTCACCACCCGGGGAGAGTGAGGCTTATGGTGGACTGGAGGGCATGTACCCATTAGCTGTGGCCAGGACACCTGATTTTTGAGGAGAAATGGGACTTCTGGATCTGATAAGGAACTTTCCAGATTTTTGAAATGCTGGCCCAACCCAAGCCAGCCCTTGTGCAATCTCCCACGACCTCTGGGCTGGTCTCAAAGTTCTCGACCTTGTTCCCCTGGAGCCTCCCGAGGGGCTGATGCTCCCAGGGGCTGACCCAGGCTGTGAGGAAACGTCCTCCGGAAAGGGCTGCCGGAAGACAGCCCCGAGACGCAGCATCGTCACGGCTGCTAGGGAGGCGTCCGTGCTGGGCCCCCGTGGTTTCATGGCTTCCCCTGGCGTTTGCTCAAGCCCTGACTGTCAGGCTCAGCAGACAAGGGAGACCCAGTCTCTGCCCCCCTGTGGACTCAGAGCTAAGGCAGGTTGTGTTTTGTTTCTCTGGGTGGCAGGGAGCGGAGGGCCACCGAGGCTAACTTGTGAAGCCACAGAGTGGCCCCTGAGAGCGTGAGGGCAGAACAAGCATCAGCCAGGCCTCGAAGCCATAGCAGCCTTCTTGCTGTGCCTCACATTTGCCAGGCACATCCTGCCCCAGAGCCTTTGCACCTACTAGGCTCTGGGCTCAGGATGCCTTTCTCCTCTTGGCTTTTTCTTGTCTCTGAGGCTTCTCTCAAAACAGCACCCTGCTCTGTTTCCTTCCAAACACGGGGGAGTATCTCCAAGTCTTTTCTTTATTGTCTGCCTCCCCCCCCCCCAACCCATTCCCTCCCCGCAAGACTGTGAGTTGGACAGGCAGCAGGGACCACGTCTGTCTGGGTCACAGGACTTGGCCACACATAGTCGATGCTCGCTGGATGCTTGTGATTGCCGGGAGTCTACCGGTTTGGGCAGAAGTTAATGTGCCCGAACATCATCACAAGTAGTTTCACTGGGACCGAAGTCAATTTCTGAGCGTGGGTGGGTTGCAGGGGGCTGCACAGGGTGGACGTGACTGGCAGTTGTGGTGCAGCGTGGTGCCTGGGTGGGTGACGGGGTGGGAACAGGAGGATCAGAACTGCTTCCCAAACCACTTTGGCCAGGATGTGGTCACGTGGTCATTCCCAGCTACAAGGGAGGCTGGGAAATGTAGTCTTTACCCAGCTCTGAACCCAAGGATTCCAATACTCCAAGAGGGGAGAGGATTTGGGGGGACTGAACAGCCAGTTTCTGGCATCCATATTGTGTCATTGAAATCAAATGAAAGGAAAAATAACAGCATTCTTTAAAAAAATTTTTTTAACATTTATTTTTTTATTAAAAAATTTTTTTATGTTATTTATTTTTTTTGAGAGACAGAGACAGTGCAAGCAGGGGAGGGTCAGAGAGAGAGGGAGATACAGAATCTAAAGCAGGCTCCAGGTTCTGAGCTGTCAGCACAGAGCCTGACATGGGGCTTGAATCCATGAACTTTGAGATTGTGACCTGAGCTGAAGTCGGAAGTTCAGCTGACTGAGCCACCTAGGTGCCCTTTTTTATTTTTTTCTAAAGTTTATTTATTTACTTTTGAGGGAGAGAGAGAGAGACAAAGAGTGGCAGAGAGAGAGGGGAGCAGAGAGCATCCCAAGGAGGCTCTGAGCTGTCAGCGCAGAGCCTGACATTGGGGCTCGAACTCACAAACTGAGATCATGACCTGAGCCGACATCAAGAGTCAGATGCTTAACCACTGAGCCACCCAGGCGCCCTGAACACAGTGCTCTGAACAGAGTCCTGAGGCGTGTAGACACGTAACCATGGCGCACAGAGGGAAGGCAGGAGGACAACCTGGAGCCCAGGAATGAAGGCATGTCAGGAAGCCCCAAGGCTGTGGGGCAGTGAAGCGGGTCCTGGAGGTCCCTGGTGCGGAGCCTGAGGTTCGATGGGACACTTGGGCGCCGCCTGACAGACCCTGTGCATCCCCAGGACGCGGAGCTGGCCGAGCGCCTCAATGCCAGCCTGGCCTTCTTCCTCAGCGATCTGCTGTCCCTGGTGGACCGCGGCTTCGTCTTCAGCCTGGTCCGAGCCCACTACAAGCAGGTAGGGGGTGGGCCCGGTGGGGACACCGTGGGAGGCGGGGCGTGGTGGGCAGAGCAATGCAAAAGTCACTGGCCCGCCCCCTCGCCCGCAGGTGGCCACGCGGCTGCAGTCGGCCCCCAACCCAGCGTTGCTGCTGACCTTGCGCATGGACTTCACCCGCATCCTGTGCAGCCATGAGCACTACGTGACCCTCAACCTCCCCTGCTGCCCCCTGTCGCCTCCGGCCTCACCCTCGCCCTCTGTGTCCTCCACCACCTCCCAGGTGGGCTGGCCTCTCTCTGGTTCCTACCCTTGACCTCTGACCCCTCGTCTAAACCCATCTCCTGTGGGCTGCTGCCCAGGGAGTCTGACCCCTTACCTCTGACCCTTCACCTCCGATCCCTCATTCTTGTCCATTCCCCCAGGAGGACCAGCGTCTCCTTTCTCACCCCAACTCCTAATTCCCAACCGGGGTCCCCTGAGCCGTGTCCCAGCCCTTTGACTCCAGGCCCGCTCACCTCACATATGGGTAACTTCAGTCGCTCATCTCTGACCCTTGACCCCTGACCTCCTGCCATCCCCGCTCTCTCCTCCTCCCCTCTGCAGAGCTCCACCTTCTCCAGCCAGGCCCCCGACCCCAAGGTGACCAGCATGTTCGAGCTGAGCGGGCCGTTCCGGCAGCAGCACTTTCTGGCTGGGCTCCTGCTGACGGAGCTGGCGCTGGCCCTGGACCCCGAGGCCGAGGGGTGAGCGCAGGCCCCCTCTGGCCCCGGGGCTGGTGGGAGGGTCACGTCCGCTCCATCCTGAGCCCCTCCCCTGCCAACAGGGCCTCCCTGCTGCACAAGAAGGCCATCAGCGCCGTCCACAGCCTGCTTTGTGGCCACGATGCTGATCCCCGCTACGCCGAGGCTCCTGTGAAGGCCCGTGTCGCCGAGCTGTACCTGCCACTGCTGTCACTCGCACGGGACACGCTGCCACGGCTGCATGATTTCGCTGGTCAGTGGGCCGGGGCAGGCCGGGCTTCCCCGATCCCAGGGCTGGATGGACCACGTGAGCTCGGGTCAAGAAAGGCGGGGGCGAAGGGTTAGGAGTAAAAGCACAGGTGGAGGGGTCAGGGGAAGAGGTTCAAGGGCGCTGCTGTGGGAAAGACCCCAGCCTCTCTGAGCCTGTAAGTGGGGAAAGGGTGGCATCAGACACTTCCTAGGGTTCTGTGAAACGCTGGGAGAGCAGCATCCTGGGACAGTCACCCCACTGTAAGCAGAAGTTGTTCGTCTAACATGACCTTTTAGAAGGAGAACACGAGGGGGGGGCACGTCGGGGCGAGGGGCGCGGTCGGAGCCCCGTGCTCCTTCATTCTCGCGTGTTCCACGGTCACCACGAGAAGCACAGACTTAGGACTTCTGGGTTGATCCTCTTTGTCATATACGGGAAATTCTCAGTCTTTTTCTCTTGAATTTTTTTTTTCTGCCTCCTTTTCTCGCCTCTCTCCTTCTGGGACTCCAATGACACGTACGTTCAACCTTCTGATCACGTGACACATGGCTGCTGTGCTCCGTTCTGTTTTCCATCCTGTTTGCAGTTCTGCTCACCTGTGTTCTGGGTCACTGCTTCTCTCTTCTCTGGCTGCGTCCAGTCTTCTGAGTTTTCAGATGTTACCATTTTCACCTGTAAAATGTCCATTTGGTTTTTTTTTTTTAGATTCCAGTTCTCTATTGAAACTTGCCAGCTTTGTAGCCACGCTCCTTCATCCATCTTTTCCGACACCTTGGGGTTTAAAGTCCGTGTGTTTGCTAACTTCAACGTTTGGTAGTTTGTGTGCCTGCTTCTGTTGTCTTTTTCTTCCTTATCAATCCTATTTCCCAGCCTCTTCCTTTGTCTTGTAATTTGCTATTGTATTTTGGGCATTGTATGTAAACGAAGCACCGTGAATGAGGCCTCGTTTCCCAGTGAGGGCTCCTCTCCCCCTCTCTCACGCAGATGGGGTAATGGCCTGATCACCTCAGTCTGGTCAGGAACCCGGCTAGGTTAGGCTGGGCTGGAGTTTTAGTTAAGCTCAGTTGATGTTCTGAGGTTTGTTTGTTTTTTTTTAATTTTTTTTTTTTACATTTACTCAGTTTTGAGAGAGAGATAGACTGTGAGTTGGGGAAGGACAGAGGTAGAGGGAGACACAGAATCCGAAGCAGGCTCCAGGCTCTGAGCTAGCTGTCAGCACAGAGCCCGACGCGGGGCTTGAACCCACAAACTGTGAGATTATGACCTGAACCGAAGTTGGACGCTTAACCGACGG
The DNA here is from genome assembly GCA_004023845.1 of Helogale parvula. NCBI lineage: Eukaryota > Metazoa > Chordata > Mammalia > Carnivora > Herpestidae > Helogale > Helogale parvula. The sequence continues at coordinate 61,403 of PJEM01006673.1, read as the reverse complement.
TGCCCCCCAGGGGCCCCTTGATGTTCTGTTTTTAAGACTCTCTGGAGTGAAACCAGTTCTGTATCCGTCAGCAGCTCTTGTGTCTGATGAAGCTTTTTTTGAGGGGAGAGATGAGGGCTACTCTTTGAAGATCATAGAGTTTGGAACTGGACTATTTAGGTTCAGATCCTAATTTACCTGCTGCGTGACCCCAGGCAGGTAGCATAATCGTTCTGTGCCTTGGTTTCCTCATCCGTAAAGTGGGGGTGATAAGAGTTTAGGGTTGTTTTGGAGACTAAGAGTTAATATTTTCACAGTGCCTGCGAGAGCATCTGGCACGGAGGAGGCGCTAAGTGCGAGTTGATGCTGTGATAATAGTGGCGGCATTTATTATTATTATTATTATTATTATTATTATTATTATTGCCATAGTTGCCATCGTCATCATCATTCCCGGAGTGAATGTTTATACGTCTCTGGGCCAGGCCACATTCTGGGTGTTGAGCACATAGGTGCAGCCACAGTAGAGAGAGTTCAGTCTTATGGAACAGTTACAGGAGAAACGTGTCTAATGCCAAGCACAAAAAGTGAGCTCTGAGAATAGATAACGGGAGACCCCAGCCTGGTCTGGGGGAGTGGTATCAGGGAAGGCTTCCCTGAGGAGGTGATCGCTGAGCTAGACTATGAGACAGAGAGAGTACTTACCAAGGGCTCTTTCTTCTGTCCCCCTGCCCCTCCCCCCAGAGGGCCCAGGCCAACGGTCAAGACTGGCCTCGATGCTCGACTCCGACACGGATGGGGAAGGGGACATCGGCGGCACCATCAACCCCTCAGTGGCCATGGCCATCGCGGGTGGCCCCCTGGCCCCTGGCTCCCGGGCTAGCATCTCCCAGGGCCCAGTGGCAGTGAGTATGGCGCTGGTCCCCAGGGACGTTATGTAATGATATGCTGACGGGCGAGTCCTCATCTTAATTTGGAGGAAATGAAAGTCAACTCCGTCCCTTCTGAACAGCCTCTCCCCCGTGCGGCCCCAGTCTTCTCGCTCAGGCTGTCCCCTCTCTGCCGAGTCCAGCCGGACCTTACTGGTGTGTGTGCTGTGGGTCCTGAAGAATGCCGAGCCGGCCCTCCTGCAGCGCTGGGCTGCTGACCTTGCCCTCCCTCAGCTGGGTCGTCTCTTGGACTTGCTGTACCTTTGCCTGGCTGCCTTTGAGTACAAGGTGTGGGGGTGGGGAGTGGGGGCACAAGGTGCGGGGCTGGGGGTGGGTGCGGGGCCGGGCTTTATGGGGCAGGCTGAGTGTGCGTGGGTGGACTGTCTTCGTGCACAGCCTCCTGTGGGTTTGGGGATAAAGGGGTGGACTGTTTCTGGCCTGAGCCAATGAGAAAAGGGAACTGCCTTTGTGAATAGTCTTTGGAAGGTGCCAAGACCTTTCAGGAAAGGGGAGAAGTGTGTCTCCAAGCACAGGATCCTGGAGGTCAGAAAGGGCCGAGTGGGTGGGACCAAGCAGCCCAGGTCCCAGAGAAAAGGGCAGAGTCAGCCCTGAACCCGTCCTCTGTCCTCGCAGGGGAAAAAGGCCTTTGAGCGCATCAACAGCCTCACGTTCAAGAAGTCACTGGACATGAAGGCTCGTCTGGAGGAAGCCATCTTGGGCACCATCGGAGCCCGACAGGAGATGGTCCGGCGGAGTCGTGGTGAGAGGGAAACCTGCCCGGGGCACGTCCCGGCCAGCTGCTCCCAGCTTTTGTCTGAGGGACGCCAGGAAGGGGGCCCACTTTTCCCAGAAACAAGCGCGTGCGTCATCTCTGTGCCCACGGGTGTCTGTGTTCCCAGTCTGTCCTCATGGGTCCTTCATGTTTAACTGTGTTCCCTTCACACGCGTATGTGTCGCCCGGTGTCCTCACGGCTTATCCCACACATGTATCTTAATGCCTGAGCGCGTCTCCTCACGGTCACATGTCTTTGTGTTTCCGCACATCCATGAACGTGCACCTTACGCGTCAGAGAGGAGTCCCTTTGGGAACCAGGAGAACGTCCGCTGGCGGAAGAGCGTCACGCACTGGAGACAGACCTCGGACCGTGTGGACAAGTGGGTGTGGGCAGGAAGCAGTCTGCCGGGGTCAGACTGGCTTCCTGAAAAACTGGTGTCCCTGGAGCTCAGCCCCCAACCCCCTCCGTCCCCTCCAGGACCAAGGACGAAATGGAACACGAGGCCTTGGTGGACGGAAACCTGGCAACCGAGGCCAGCCTGGTGGTTCTAGACACACTGGAGATCATCGTGCAGGTAGGGCTTGAACCAGCTTCTCCCTGACCTCTGACCCCATCACCGCGCCTCACGATCTCTGGCTCTAGAATTCCTCTCTTTGCCTGACCCTGTGGGCAGCTCAATCCCTAACAGCTGCATTTCTGACCCCCCAGACGGTCATGCTGTCAGAGGCCCGGGAGAGCATCCTAGGCGCGGTGCTTAAGGTGGTGCTGTACAGTCTGGGCAGTGCCCAGAGCGCCCTCTTCCTGCAGCACGGCCTGGCCACACAGCGAGCCCTGGTGTCCAAGGTAAGCCCTGTCCGATGGTCACGGCTATCAGTCCGAGCCGTCGCCGGTTGAGCACCTATTATGCACTCAGCAACCCCATGAGGCAGATACTCCTTAGCCATAGTTTACAGAGGAGGATCAGAGTGGCCAAGTCACTCACCCAGGGTCACACAGCAAGGGCTTCACCCCAGGTCTGATTCCAGAGCCCACTGTGGTTGGCCGCAGATGACCCTGCCACTGTCCCCATCCGGGCATGGGGGGGGGGGGCTTCCACGCCATAATGGGAGGGGCCGACCGGCATCTCTTGCCCGGTGGGGGGTACAGTTCCCAGAGCTGCTGTTCGAGGAGGACACAGAGCTGTGCGCCGATCTGTGCCTGAGGCTCCTGCGACACTGTGGCAGCCGCGTCAGCACCATCCGCACCCACGCCAGCGCCTCGCTCTACCTCCTCATGCGCCAGAATTACGAGATCGGCAACGTGAGTCGGGGCGGCAGGAAGGGGGCGTCGGTGCAGCAGCCGGAGGGCGGAGGGGAGAGGGGTGACGTGGGCAGGTCACGCAGGCCCCGGGGGTGCGGGTCTGAGGCCTGACGGCTGTGTTCTCCCCCTGCCGGCCCCCCTCAGAACTTTGCCCGCGTGAAGATGCAGGTGACCATGTCGCTGTCGTCCCTGGTGGGGACGACGCAGAATTTCAGTGAGGAGCACCTGAGGCGGTCGCTCAAGACCATCCTCACCTACGCCGAGGAGGACGTGGGGTTGCGGGACAGTACCTTCGCCGAGCAGGTGACCCCGCCGGGCCCCCCCGCCACGCCCTCCTCAGCCCGTGCCTCCGCTTGGCCCCCTGGCCCCACCGGCCCGGCGCCCGGTGGCTCCTCCACCCCCTCACGGCCCCCTGGCCGTTCCCCGGCTCCAGGTCCAGGACCTGATGTTCAACCTGCACATGATCCTGACGGACACGGTGAAGATGAAGGAGCATCAGGAGGACCCGGAGATGCTCATCGACCTCATGTACAGGTGCGGCGGGCCGCGCACGCGCAGACAGCTGATGGGGGAGTGGACGGTGACGGGGACAGGCGAGCGGGCAAGTCCGTGAGGGCCGCAAAGGGTGCCAGGTGGACACGCACTGGACGGCCACGGATGGGAATAAGGACACATGACAGGAGCAGGCGGAGGAGAAGGGTAGGTGCCAGCCAGTGACATGGGTCAGGGGACAAGTGACTTGGAGGAGAGGTGAGGGATTTGGTTAGAAGTTGGGGGGTGGGTGGGGCGCCTGGGTGGCTCAGTCGGTTGAGCGTCCGACTTCGACTCAGGTCATGATCTCACAGTCCGTGAGTTCGAGCCCCATGTCAGGCTCTGTGCTGACAGCTCAGAGCCTGGAACCTGCTTCGGATTCTGTCTCTCCCTCTCTCTCTGCCCCTCCCCAGTTTGCACTATGTCTCTCTCTGTCTCTCAAAAATGAATAAATGTTAAAGGGGCACTTGGGTGACTCAGTTAATCGTCTGACTTTGGCTCAGGTTGTGATCTCATGGTTTGTCGGTTTGAGCCCCGCGTCGGGCTCTGTGCTGACAGCTAGCTTAGAGCCTGGAGCCTGCTTCATATTCTGTGTCTCCCTCTGTCTCTGTTCGTCTCCCACTCACGTTCTGTCTCTCTCTCTCTCAAAAACAAACAAACATTAAAACAATTTTTTAATAAAAAAAAGAAATTGGGGAGTGAGAGACAGGAAATGGGATGGAAACCGGGAAGGCGGCGGGGGTGGGGGGGCATACAGGAGGGACAGGCCTGGAGGTCAGTGACATGGGGCACATCAAGGGGGATGGAGGAGTGGGGTGCATGGCTTAAGATTCCAGCTGAGGACATTGGCTGGTCAGGAGGGTTCAAGTAGAGGGACACCTGAGAAAAGACATGAGCAGATCAGGAGGTGAGGAGGCCCCACGTTAACGGGGGTCCGGCCAAGGAGCTCCGCTGGGGTAACAAGCAAAGGGGGGCAAACAGGCGAGGGGCAGGCAGTGGGGACAAGCCGAGTGCCCCATCTCCTCACCCCCCCCACCCCCTTCCTGCCAGGATCGCCCGCGGCTACCAGGGCTCCCCCGACCTGCGGCTCACGTGGTTGCAGAACATGGCCGGGAAGCATGCGGAGCTAGGCAACCACGCGGAGGCCGCCCAGTGCATGGTGCACGCGGCCGCCCTGGTGGCCGAGTACCTGGCCCTGCTGGAGGACAGCCGGTACCTGCCCGTGGGCTGCGTCTCCTTCCAGGTGAGCTGCCCGGGGGGTCAGGGGGCGGGACGTGGGGCGGGGGGGGGGCGGGGGCGGCACCTGTCGGGTGGGGCGGGGGCCTGATGCCACCTCGCACCGCAGAACATCTCATCCAACGTGCTGGAGGAGTCGGCCATCTCCGACGACATCCTGTCGCCTGATGAGGAGGGCTTCTGCTCCGGGAAGCATTTCACGGAGCTGGGGCTGGTGGGGCTGCTGGAGCAGGCGGCGACCTACTTCACCATGGTGAGGCTCGGGGACCGGGCCGCGGCGGGGCCTTCGCACCCGCTCCCGGGTCCCTGTCTGGGCAGGGGACTTGCAGGGGACATCCGGGCCCTTCACAAGCTCACGTTACCTGCCGCTCTCCCTGTGAAACCCTTAACACGAGGCCTGGACAGCGTAAGCCTTCAGTACATTCAGCCTCTGTTAAATGTGGTTTTTTTATTATAGAAAATTCCAAGCACAAGTAAAAGAAAAAAATCGGCCTGTCACCCCATACCCAGCACTCAAATCCAGCAAGCACCAGCCTTTCCTCTCTTGGTTCATTTCCTCTTTCCTCTGGTTTTTTTGTTCTGCTCCTTGATTTTGATGGAGTATTTTTTAAAACTTCTTTTTTTTTTCAATGTTTACTTATTTTTGAGAGAGAGAGAGAAAGAGAGAGACGGAGACACAGGATCCAAAGCAGGCTCCAGGCTCTGAGTGGTCAGCACAGAGCCGGACACGGGGCTCAAACCCACGAGCCATGAGATCATGACCTGAGCTGAAGTCAGACACTTAACCGACTGAGCCACCCAGGCGCCCCTGTTCCAACCAAGGGTTTTCTGGCCTGCACAGGGCCCGCCGTGTTCCCGTGGGGTTGTTTTACTGTTCCTCTGTCCCCCCACGTTTCTGGGAACCGGTGATTAGGTCTGGAGCCCAGCTCAGATTCAGAGTCAGGTTTTCTGGGGAGATTTTTTTTTTCCGTGCTGCCAGACCCCCAGGGAGGGTTTCATTGTTGTCATCTTGCGAAAGGCTCAAACCAGAGGGCAGACACAGATCTCTCATAGTGGGGCAGGAAACATCCCAGGGTGCCTGCTGGCTTGATGTTGGCACCCGCTGTGGGGGAGGGGCACCCAAAGTGGCCGTGACCACGTGCCAAGGGGCAGTTGGGTGTGGAGGTCTTGGGTACCAGGCCAGAAGGGTTGGTGTTCAGGTCCTGGCTCTGGGGAGCCGTGTCTCTGAGTTTTCATTTTCTGTCTTATAAATTAAAAAAAAAGAAAGGCTCCTCCTCACCAATGAAGGAACATGGTAAAGTGCTGATGTACACAGCACCTGGTCTGTAGTAAGCATGGCAGAGAGCACAGGGGGGGTGTAGGGGGGCCATGTGGAAAGACTAGTGTCCCATCTGGGGTGGGGTGGTCAGGGTGGCCTTCCTGGAGGAGGTGATCAAAGATGAACCCCTGGAGGATAGGCAGTAGCACGGAGGGTGGGCTTTTCCGGGCAGGAGCGGAAACTAGAGAGGGTGCTGGGAATCCTGACGTGCCCCCACCCCCCAGGGCGGGCTCTACGAGGCAGTGAACGAGGTCTACAAGACCCTCATCCCCATCCTGGAAGCCCACCGGGACTACAAGAAGCTGGCTGCCGTGCACGGCAAACTGCAGGAGGCCTTCACCAAGATCATGCACCAGGTGGGTCGGGATGCCCTCCCAGACCCTGCCCTTGGCCCCAGCTCCCACCCCCACTGCAGCTCAGCTGACTCTGACCCTTCTCTCCCCCCACAGAGCTCTGGCTGGGAGGTGAGTCAGCCCGGTGGCCGCCTGCCCCTGGGGCCCCCATGAGTGCTGGTCAGCCGTGGTCAGGGACCACCAGGGGGCGATAGAGGAACATGGCGCCCTGGCCGCAGGGGCTAGTGCTCAGTGGGTGATGACGCACCCTCTGCTTCTCCCCCCCAACCCCCCCTTTCCGCCCCCCAGATCCCCCTCCCTGCCCTAGATCCCGAGGGCAGGCTGTGACTCACCCAGCTGGGACCTCTCCAGAGACACCCCTCCCTCGGGCAGGGCTAGCTTGGTCACTGCCTGTCAGTTGGGGGGGGGGGGCTCTGACTCCCTCTTTGTCTGTCTCTGTATTTCTCTTTGTCTCTGTCTCTTGATCCCTTTCCCTGTCTCTTGGTCTCTTCCTGTATTGCTCAACACTCTTCTCTCAGTCTTTCCAGATCTCTGTCTGTCTCTGTCGCCCCGGCCGTCCCCAGGATCTCTGCTCCCTGTTGCCATTTAGTGCTCCCCCTCTCCCGCCTCTCCCCCACTTGGGTCTATTTTTAGGCATCTCTTAGTTTGGGGAGAATTTTCTGGCCAAAGAAGGCAGGATCCCAGAGCCAGGATGGGAGGGCTGGGTGGGAGCCGGGCAAGTCCCTTCCCTCCCCAGATCTCTGGTCCCTGCCCAAAGAATGGTACTCATGGGGCAGCATAAACTGGGACCTTGGAGCTTGGGGGCTCTTACATCTGACCTGTCCCATGACTTTGTCTCTCCCTTCCCTACCAATACCCCTGTGCCCGCCCCACCCTGCCTGGATCGGCCTTGGTGAGTGAACACGGAGCCACCCCCTTTCTTTCTGGTGGAGGGGAGTGTATCTGGCTGGGCGGGGGGGTGTCTGTACCCTGGAACAAGGAAGCCAGAGCCTCTGTCCCAGAGGGCTGTGGGGGATCCCTTCAGCCATTCAAGCATTTATTGAGCACCTACTGTATACCCAGCCCTGTAGGCACTGAGGACACAGCTGTCCTCAACAGAGCCCTAGCAACAGAGCCCGAATCCTAATTTCATATTGAGATCAGACTCGGAAGAAGTGCTTGAGCAAGAGGGATAATCAGAAACTAGGGGCTTGTGTTCTATGAGAACAAAGATTTGGGGGAGGCAGGAGGTAAAGGCTGGGGAGAAAGAGTGAGGGTGCGGGCTGCTGGTGGTCATCTGGGACCATGCCCCCGTATTCTCAGGGACCCCCCCCACCTGCACCTGTGACTTAATGTTCCTGGAGTCCCCCTGCCCATGCCCATCTCTAATGCACGTGGGGCAAGAGACCCTCCAGAGGGGCGTCCCGGGTCATACCTCCCCTTCTTACAGACGCAGCGTGTGTTCGGGACTTACTTCCGTGTGGGCTTTTATGGCGCCCGCTTCGGCGACCTGGACGAGCAGGAGTTTGTGTACAAGGAGCCGTCCATCACGAAGCTGGCTGAGATTTCACACCGGCTGGAGGCACGTCCCAGCGGTAGGGGGTAGACGGGCATGGGGCTGCCCTGGGGCGGAGTGGGGGCTCCTCCTCTGTGGCCCTGAGTCAGCCCCGTGTCCCCAGGAGTTCTACACGGAGAGGTTTGGGGAAGACGTGGTGGAGATTGTCAAAGATTCGAACCCCGTGGACAAGACCAAGCTTGACCCACAGAAGGTGAGGGCTCCTAACCATCCCAGGGTCTCCCATATTCAGGGAGACTCAAAGTACTACTTCTGGGGGACCCTCAAACCCTATTCCTCTGGCAGATTTCAGAGCTTCTCTCCCTTGGGGACCCCGAATCCTTTTCCTTGGGAGATCCCAGGGCTGGGGCCCTGCAGGGAGCAAGGCAAGCGCCCAGCGCGTGTATTGGGGCCGTGAGAGCCTCATGCCGGAGCCCCGCGCCCCAGGCTTACATCCAGATCACTTACGTGGAGCCGCACTTCGACACCTATGAGCTCAAGGACCGCGTGACCTACTTCGACCGCAACTACGGACTGCGCACCTTCCTGTTCTGCACGCCCTTCACGCCTGACGGGCGCGCACACGGAGACCTTCCGGAGCAGCACAAACGCAAGACTGTGCTGAGCACAGACCACGCCTTCCCCTACATCAAGACCCGAATCCGCGTGTGCCACCGGGAGGAGGTGGGCGGGGCCCCGGGGGCGGGGGGGGGGGGGGAGATGCGGAGGCCCGGGGTCCCCCAGACACATTCTGGGGAGGTTAAGAGGACCCTAAACTCCCACACCTGGACACCAGTCTTCAGACTCCGACCTCAACTTCCTGCCCCAGGCAGCCTGAGGCTGGACCACCAACCAGACCAGAGTCCCCAGGGCCAGACACAGGCCGCTGAGACCAGAGCCCCCATCCTCCCAGATGCAGGCCAGCAGGGGTCCCCACACGCTGTTCATTACATGGCCTCTTGGAACCCCCCCCCCCCCATCCCTCTGCCGGGGTCCCTGGGCAAGCTTGGGGCAGGACATCTTCAGGCCACAGCCAGTGCCTGCCAATCCCCTTCCCCACAGACAGTGCTGACACCCGTGGAGGTGGCCATCGAGGACATGCAGAAGAAGACACGGGAGCTGGCCTTCGCCACCGAGCAGGACCCACCGGACGCCAAGATGCTGCAGATGGTGCTGCAGGGCTCTGTGGGGCCCACTGTGAACCAGGTTCGGCCAGTGGGGCCTGCAGGCTGCCTGAGGCACCCCAGGGGCCGTGCAGACACCCTCACGAGCCCCCCTCCCCCTGCAGGGTCCCCTGGAGGTGGCCCAGGTGTTTTTGGCGGAGATCCCCGAAGACCCCAAACTCTTTAGGCATCATAACAAGTTGCGGCTCTGTTTCAAGGACTTCTGCAAGAAGTAGGCCTGCCTACCCCGCCCTCCTGTTCCCACTCCCCGCTCCCGCCCCGCCCCCATCAGGACCCCGCCTTCCTGACCACGTACACCCTCTCTGTATCCCTGAGGTCCGTTATGAAGCCCTGCCTCTCTAAGTCCCCTCCACCTATCAGACTGCAGTGTAGCTCCTGACCCCACCCAGGGACCGCCCCCCACCTCCAGGCTCGCTTTCTCTGGAGCACCTGCTGCCCTGTCTGTCTCAGGTGTGAGGACGCCCTGCGGAAGAACAAGGCCCTAATAGGGCCAGACCAGAAGGAGTACCACCGGGAGCTGGAGCGGAACTACTGTCGCCTGCGGGAGGCTCTGCAGCCCCTCCTCACCCAGCGCCTGCCCCAGCTGCTGGCACCTCCCGCGGCAGGCCTCAGGTGCGTGACCCGGGCCCCCGACCGCAGACGCTCACGCTCACGGCTTTGCACACACCTGCAACTCTGTGGACGTGCATGCACGCCAGACAGGCTCTAGGCAGCCACTTCACGTGCTGGCTGGGTCATTTCCCAGACCTGTGACTTCGCCTTTCTGAGCCTCCATTTCTACGTCTGTAAAATGGGCACAATTCGTATGTTTGGTGGTAGATTCCAAGAAAGAATCTGTCACTTTAGAGGAGGGGGGAGGAGAGGCTGATGACCACTAGGGAGTTGGGAGCCCTCTGGCCGTGTTAACCCACCTAATTCTTCCCCTAGGAACTCCTTGAACAGAGCAAGTTTCCGGAAGGCAGACCTCTGAGCCTGCGTGGCCCGTAGCCACGCCCAGAAGAACCAGCACCCTGGCCAATGCTGCCGGTGCCTTTTCCCCTACCGTGCACTGACTGGGCTGTGGGGTGATCCTACGGCACACGGGGCTGGGCCCTCTGTTCCCTTCTGCGTGCACTGATGCGTCTTACCTTTTCTAATTTAAAATGGTTTTCATAAGCAGTCTGTTTGATGTGGATCCTGGGAGCTGGGTCATGCGTGCACAGTCTGTCCACACTGATCTTTGACAGACTCTCAGAACTCACGGGGTGCCTGGAACACATCAGTCACAACAGAGGCAAATCCCTGCCCTTGTGGAGCTGACATTCTAGTAGAGGGGTCAACACACAAAGAACAATGACACGTGCCCATGGGGAATAATAGTAATGTTAATGAAATTCTTGACACAGCCCCAATTTATGGGCCTTTGTGCCCGAGGGGCCTCCATCAGGCGCCTACCTCCTGATTAGTGAATGTTCTCAATGCCGTTATCACGTAGGAAGCGTTTTTAACCCCGTTTTGCAGGTGGGGAAACTGAGGTTCCAAGCCGTTAAAGGCTGCTTAGCCTTTATTTAAAGGCTGCTAGGCCAGACCGGGCTTAGCCGCTGGCTGTGCCGCCCGCGCTGACCCAGCCCCACTCCCCACCGCGCGGCGGTCACGCCACCCTGTACCAGGCCTGTGCTGGGCCGCTTCCAGCCCTGGGCCGGCTGGGGGAGGGGTGACCTCCCGCCGCCACCGCCGCCGCCCGCGCCCTCCCGGAGCTGGGCCCCGGCCAGCCCCGCCCCCTCCCGCCCCCCGCGGCGCCCAGCTGCGAGGGAGGGGAGGGCCCTGCTCTGGGGAGGGGGGGAGGAGGGGCGAGACGACGGCACCGCGCCGCTCGGGCGCGCACCCACACACCTGCGGTCCAGGTGCGGTCGCGTTCTCCCGGCATTCCCCCGCACTTTGTCCCTCCAGTCCCCCCACCGCGGTCCAGGCTGCCGGCGAATGGGGGCGGGGCCGGCCCGGAGGGGGCAGGGCGGGGGCGGAGCTACCGCCGAGGGCCGGGCGGTCGGGCGGTGGCGCGCGGAGGACGCACGGGCGGCGGGACGCTGGGACGGCGGCGGCCGGAGCGCGCGAGGCGAGTAGGACCCGAGGCTGGGTCGGGGTTCGAGTCCGGTTCGAGTCCGGTTCGGGGTTCGAGCGTGGTCCCCAATCCCGGGGCGCGACCTCGCCGTTCTCTACCAGCCGCTGCCTCCAATTCCACCATCTAAGTCTCAACTTTCCGGACTTTGAGTGTCTCGTTCCCCGCGTCTCTGTCCCCTCCGCGTCTTTGACCCCGTCCCCGCTTCTCTTCCCCAGCCCCATCCTCCTCCAGGTGTCCTGCCCCTTTCCCCCATCACTGTCTTCCCTCTGCCCCTCTCCCGCATCTCGATCCTCCTCTCTGCCTCTTTACCCCCACTCTGTTTCCCCTCGCTTTCCTCCGTGGCGGAGCAGAGCCAGGCCCCAGACGGCGGGAAGGCGGCCGGGCGTCCGGCCGGGCTGGGCCTCGGCCTGGCGGCTGGGCCGGTGTGGGGAGCCGCAGCTGTTTGCCATTAGCCGGGGACCCCGCAGGCCCCGCCCCCTCCCTGCACGGGGCGGGGTCACCCCTGCCCCGGGCTTTGGGTCGTAGAGACCCCAGAGACGACCAGGTTTGGCCGGGAGTGGGGTTTCAGGGAGACTCCGCCGGACTTTCGGTCCCGCCCAGGACCCCGCACCCCATTACCTCCCCCCCTCCCCTTCTCTCCATCTCTCTCCTATCCTGCTTTTCCTTCCCTATATCCCAGGGGTCCCATAGAGGGTGAGGGGCTTCAGCCACACACACCCTCCTCCACCACACTGCCCACCCCTGTCTTATTGACCTGTGGTCATCGGAGCACGTAGAGGGTGGTCCGATGGCTTGGAGACCCTCACACCTCCGCCTGTCTAGGATGTGGGCAGAGGGATGTGGCTTGGGGGTGAGGGTGGTGTGGCCGGCAGTGGGGAATCTGCCAGGCTTAGGTTCAACTCCAGACCCAGCCACTTCCCCCTCCGGTGACCCTGGGCAGGCCACTGTACATTTCTGTTCGCTCCTCCCACCCCACCCCCGATTCCCTCTTTGCAAAACAGAGCGATCAATAACTGTGTGCCTGATGGGGACGTTTGTGATCAAATGAGCCGCGGGGGTGATGATTACAGTTATTATTAATATTTGCCCCACCGCTTTTCACCTCCAGGGGTCCCCACAGGCTAGTCCAGTCCCGCTTCCTGCCACCAGTCTCTCAGGTGTCCAGAAAAGATTTTTGATCGCCTCCCAGGTGTGTAGGGGGCGAGCCTCTGCGCAGGTGGAAACCCAGCTCTCATACACTCGGTGACTGTGTTCCAGGCGTTGAAAGACAAAGACGTGGAGAAAGAGGGAGAGAGAAGCGGAGCGAGGCACAGAGAGACGGAACGTGTGGAGAGAGGCAGAGGAGCGTGGAGAGACTAAGCAAGACACTAAGCGAGAGACAGCAGGGTGGAAGACAAGTCCGGCCTGCCCCGGAGCCCCAGCCCCGCCTTCATGCCCGGCCAGTGCCCCCCCTGGCCCATCCTCCCAGGTAGCCACTGCCCTGGCCCCCCCAGGCCAGAAGGGGTCCTGCCTGGTGTGGTGGGATGGGCTGGGCCCTCTGGAGCAGGGAGGCTGGAGGTCAGACAGCAGAAAGGACTGGCTAAGCTCAGGCTGGGTGCTGGGGACCAGAGGGGCCTGGCTGGCCTCCAGGGCTGAGGGGGAGTTAGTGAGAGGCTCTGATTGTCCCTCCCTTTTGCAGCCTCCAGGCGCCCTCTCTTACTTCCTCCCCGCCCCCCCACCCCCCATGACTTCCCTGGCCACCACCCGGCCCTCTATCCCTGCTGCGCCCCTGAGCCGGACGCATCCTGGGGGGGCAGGAAGTTCTCGTGTAGCCCGGCAGTGAAACTGTTTATTTTTAGAGAAAATTGTTTCCATAAAGAGGAAAGGCTTTGCTCCTCACTGCCTCCCCCTAACTTTCCCTGCCCCCCCTCCCCTGGCTGGCCTGACCCAGCTCTGCTTTGGGGTCCCCTGGCCTCAGCTCCATCTCTCGTGTGCCCCTGTGTCAATGGGTCCTTGGATCCCTGCAGGCGGACTTTCCTGCACTTAGGAAAGCTGTCCCCCAGCCCCCGGCCATCTCAGCCCCTGTCTGTCCCCGTAGCCAGCTTCTGGCCTGGGCTGAGAGGAGGGGTGCAGGAAGGGTGGGGCCTGCCGGGCTTGGGGCCCCCCGGCCCAGGGCCTTGCGGAGGCGGGGCTGTGGGAACAGTTGGAGTCTGTCCAGGGGCTGGACAGATGTGCAGGCGGGCTGTAGGCTTGGTTTCTTTGTTCCAGGCCGCGGGGGCCCCCCACCCCTTTCCACAGCCAAGCCGGGTGTGTTCCTCGGAGAGGGTCCCGGACTTGGGGAGGAGGGCGTGTTAGGAGGGGGACAGCTGTGGAGGAGGGGGTGCCCACACACACACACACACACCCACCTTCCCCTGCAGACTCCTCTTGACTCCAAGCTCCAATGCCCCTCCTCCCAGGTAAGCCTCAGCCCAAGCTGCAGGTGATCTGAGTCACAGACTCCAAGTGACCCTCGAGGAGCTTCTGCAGACCGGAGGATGGCCCAAGTCCTGCACGTGCCAGCTCCATTCCCAGGTCAGGGGTCTCCCCTGCCCTGGGGTCTGGGGGATGATCAGGCCCAATCTCGCAGGAGGGGGCGGGGTGGGGTGGGGTGGTTGAGGGTAAAACACAGCCCTGCCCCAAGGGCCCCAATAAGGACCATTTGGCTCTACCCTAGAGGGTCTGATGGGGAGGGGACAAACTTTAAAGGAAGGGGGCTGGTCTGAGTAGGGAGATGGGTCCCTGTCCTTGCAGGGGGATGGGAGGGAAGGGGGTTGAAGGTGTAGGCACAGCCCTGCCCTGCAGGTTTCAGAGGCAGTGACAGGGCCTCTCCTGGAGACTGGAGTCAAAGTTAAGCACCCAGTGGGCTCCTGTCCTTAGGGCAAATAAACCGGGGGACATGAGCCTTCACCCTGAGGAAGGGATAGCGGTGTTCAGAGTCCCTGGTCTTTCTTTGCGCCCCAGGGACCCCTGGTCCAGCCTCCCCGCCCGCCTTCCCTGCCAGGGAGCCTGACCCACCATACTCTGTGGAGACGCCCTATGGGTACCGCCTCGACCTGGACTTTCTCAAGTACGTGGATGACATCGAGAAAGGCCACACGCTCCGGCGCGTGGCCGTGCAGCGCCGGCCCCGCCTCAGCTCACTGCCCCGAGGTCCTGGCTCCTGGTGGACGTCCACCGAGTCTCTGTGCTCCAATGCCAGCGGGGACAGCCGCCACTCGGCCTATTCCTACTGCGGCCGTGGCTTCTACCCGCAGTATGGTGCCCTAGAGACCCGCGCCGGCTTCAACCCTCGCGTCGAGCGCACGCTGCTGGATGCCCGGCGCCGCCTGGAGGACCAGGCAGCGACGCCCGCGGGCCTGGGCTCCCTGACCCCCAGCGCGGCAGGCTCCACAGGCTCACTGGTGGGCGTGGGGCTGCCACCCCCGACGCCTCGGAGCTCAGGACTGTCCACACCCGTGCCTCCCAGCGCCGGGCACCTGGCCCACGTGCGGGAACAGATGGCAGGCGCCCTGCGGAAGCTGCGGCAGCTGGAGGAGCAGGTGAAGCTGATCCCCGTGCTCCAGGTGAAGCTCTCGGTGCTCCAGGAGGAGAAACGGCAGCTCACGGTACAGCTCAAGAGCCAGAAGTTCCTGGGCCATCCCACGGGGGCCCGGGGCCGCAGCGAGCTCTGCCTGGACCTCCCAGAGCCCCTCGAGGATCCCGTGTCGCTTGAGACCAGGAGCGTGGGCACCTGGGTCCGGGAGCGGGACTTGGGGGTGCCTGACGGGGAGGCGGCCCTTGCTGCTAAGGTCACCGTGCTGGAGACCCAGCTCAAGAAAGCGCTCCAGGAGCTGCAGGCAGCTCAGGCCCGGCAGGCCGAGCCCCAGCCCCAGCCCCAGGCCCGGCCCCAGGCCCAGGCCCGGCCACCACCAGACAGCCCAATCCGAGTGGACACCATCCGCGTGGTAGAGGGGCCTCGGGAGGTGGAGGTGGTGGCCAGCACGGCCGCTGGGGCCCCCGCGCAGCGGGCCCAGAGTCTGGAGCCCTATGGAACAGGGCTGCGGTCCCTGGCAGCGTCTGGAGGGGGCGAGAGCCCCGCTGTGTTCTGCAGCCACGAGGTGGTAGAGACCGTGTTCCCAATGTCTGCTGCGTCCCCTGGCAACGTGCACCTGGTGAAGAAGATCAGCATCACGGAGCGAAGCTGCGACGGGACAGCAGGTGAGCCACGGTAGACGGGGAGGGGGTGGCGGAGAGGCCCCCTTCGTTCCTGTGAAGGCCCCAGCCTTCCATCAGAACAACCACTCTGGCTCTCTGAGCCTCTGTCTCTTCATCTGGAGCAAGGGGACCGTCGGGCTGCTCACTCTGTGCTGTAGGAACCATGCGGAAAAATTGGGTGTCTGTTAAGCGTGGGTTTCCTTGTCTCGTACGTTGTAAGTGTCTGGACAATAGGAGGTACTGGAGGGAGTGGCCCTAAGGCTATTGGTTTGCGGGGCCAAAAACCCCTCCCCATTTATTCACTAAACAGCAGAAACCAATTTCAGACCTGTTTAAGCAACGAAACGGAAATGTATGGTTCACGTCACTTGGTGACATCTTCAGGCATAGCTGGATCTAGGTACTCGGATATCATCAAGAATCTCTAACTCTCTTCTGTGCACTTTGGGGTCTTCTCTCAGCTGAGTGAAGGTGGCCCCGCCACTCCAGGCATCTGGCCTTACATCTCTGCAGAAGAGGAACCTCTCAGCCTGAATGGCGCTAAGAAAAAATCCAAGGGATTCCCCCTCATGGACTGGGGGCCGTCATGTGCCCCCGGCTGGGGGCCGTCCCTGTGTCCTTCACTGCCTGGCCCCGGGGCCCCTGGGGGTAGAGGAGCCCCACCCAAGTCCTGTGGCCTCTGAGGGAGCAAAAGGGATGTCCCCTGGAGAAAGTGCTGAGTCCTCATGCCAGGAATGGGGATGTGGGATGTGCAAGATGGCAGCGGCCCCTTTGCCGCCTCCCTTAGTCCTTCTGGCAGAGCTCTGGGAATGACTCATAATCACGACAGCTGTTCTTTATCAAGCACGAGCCTGATGCCAGGTGCCGTGGTAAGGGTCTCACTCGGAATGTGGGCTCTAATGGTCAAGCAGCCTGGATTAAAATTCTACCTCTCAGTGTAGCCCTAGGTGAGGGCCTTCCCCTCTGTGGGCTTCAGCCTCCTTATCTGTAAAGTCCCCTACCCCTAGGGACTCTTGCAAATTGATGCACACAGTGAGCGCTCAAACAATGCCTGTCGCTGCTTCGGTAGATAATTTTCGGGCCAATTCTGTTTCTAGTCGGGGAAACTGAGGCTCAGGAAAAAGCTGTACTTGTCCAGTGTCACACAGCCAGGAAGTGGCTGAGCCAGGATCCAAACCAAGGTCAGCCTGAACCTACAGCAGGGGCTCAAAGTTGCGGCTCGGGTGCCCCAACCCAGTCTCGAGTGTCAGAGCCCCAAGGAGGGACCCGAGGGCGCAAACTGGAGGGTGGGGACCCAGCCGTGTTTTCTTGCTTTTCCATGTTGTTCCTGGCCAGCCCTGGACACCACTTCTCTGTTCTGTGTCCGTCATAAACGCCCAGCCCTTGGACCCTGGCCCCCAGCCAAGGGCCTTGCCCAGCTCAGCCTTGGGATTTCCGAGAGGCAGCCTCCATTCCAGACGTGCCACCTCGGGCAGCCGTGGGGCTTCGTGCCTGCAGGACACACAGGCATAGTGATGTCTCCACTCTGTGCAGGCGGCTGCCCCCGAAAGGCCTTCCTTGTGTCTCCCGTAACTCCTCGCTGCAGCCAGCGCCATCTCTGCCGTGCTTGGGCAGAACTGGAGTGTGCCGGTTCATTGCAATGTCTTCTTCGGTTTATTGAACGCTTGCTTTGTGCCAGACTCTTCCAGGCACCTGGTTTGCGGCAGGGAGCCAGACAAACAGAGCCCCGCAAGAAGCAAGCGAAGCCCCGTGATAATAAAGTGAAGAAATACCGTTTCAGAGAGCACGTGTCCGAAGCAGATAAAACAGGGGCCTGGGGTAGGCGGCAGTTAGGGGGCGTGGGGAGCTCGGCGCTGGTTCCGAATTCCCTGCGCCCTAGCTCTGTGCCCTTGAGCAAGTCATTTGACCTGTCTGTGCCTCGTTTGCAAATCCGGGGTCCTGACAAGCCAGTGTCCCCGATCAGCCTGAGGTTTCTGTGTGTGGGCTCCTGTCAAGTGTTCTGGGTCACCAGGCACCTCGTAGGTGCCTACGTCGTAGGTCGAGGGTTGGCTGTTGGCCTTTTCAACCAAGACGTGAAAGAGAAGAGTGTTCCCAGCAGGGGGGAGGCGAGGAGGGGCTTGAGGACCTCAAGACACTGAACAAGCTGGAATAGGATGAGGAGGTGGGAAGTCCAGAGGTCCCTGGACATCAGAGGTGGGTCCTGTAAAGCTTGTGGACGGGGGAGGAGCAATATGAAAAATGCAATTCGATAGTACACGACTTGACAAGTGTTGGGACCACGTGTTTAGGTCTGCCAGCTTGATGGGTAGGTCCGGGAGGACTGCCTAGGGGAGGAGCCCAACATCTCTGCCATCTAGAATTCCCTCACTGGGGAGGAAGGGTGGGGAGGCTGAGAAGCTGCCTTCCCCCCCCAGGCTGGCAAGAGTGGGTGGGGCCAGCAGAGGCCTAGAGACCTCACAAAGGCCCATCCCCCCACCTTCAGAGAGATGGGGGCGGGGAGAAGGGGCTGGCGGTCAAGTGTATCTGTGGGGTCTCTGAGGCCCTGAAATTTCATTTGCTCTTGTTGGGAACCAATCCCTTTGACAGCAGTTCATATTCTTTGTGGAAAGTTTGGAAAGTACAGAAAAATCTGGAACACTAAACAAAACCCCCGTAAACCCACCGCCGCCCAGGCCCGGCTGTTGTCAGCACTTCTGCTTCTTTCCTTCCGAATTTTTTAATGCAGATGATAATGTGTATTTTTGTTTTTAAGTCTGGCAACAGGAAGCTGATGGAATTTGTTGTCTTGCATTATTTTATATTTTATTTTTGAGACAGAGAGCAGGGGAAAGGCAGAGAGAAGGTAGAGAGAAAGAGAGAATTCCAAGCAGGATCTGTGCAGAGCCGGAGACGGGGCTTGAACCCACAAATCATGAGATCATGACCTGAGCCAAAGTCAGACGCTCAACTGACTGAGCCACCCAGGTGCCCTGCATTATTTTAAGAGTTTTAAGTGTAGCCTTCCTAGGCTTCCAAGGGTGCTTTTTGACACTCTTTATGTTTTAATTCATTTACAGCCCTGGCACACCCGTTTTCCCCACTCCAGTGCCACTCCATTTTACAGATGGGAAAACTGAGGCACAGGCTGGTTGCCCACTGTTCAGGAAGCCAGGGTTTGACTCTGTCCTTGGTTTCTTTGATTTAACATTATCCCAGGCCATTGCTTCCTGTCATTAAAAATTCCTGGGCTGGGGCGCCGGGGTGGCTCAGTCGGTTAAGCATCCAACTTCAGCTCAGGTCACCATCTCATGGTTCATAAGTTTGAGCCTCGCGTCGGCTCTGTGCCGACAGCTCAGAGCCTGGAGTCTCCCTCGGATTCTGTGTCTCCCTCTCTCTCTGCCCCTCCCCTGCTTGCCCTCTGTCTCTCTCTCTCTCTCTCAAAAACAAAAAAACAAAAGTCCTGGGGCTCAGTATTTATTTAACAGCCACATCAATCTCTACCGTCATTGATGCCACGGAGACATCCTTTGGCGGAAATGCCTTCCGTCTTCTGTTTCCTAAGGACAGGTTTCCAGAAGAGCGTGTTTGAGGACCATGATGTCTGTGGCCAAATTGCTTTATTCCCCTGTGGCCTCACACCCTTCCCACACTGGGTGGGTGAGTGATTTAAATTTTTAAAAATGTCCTGTGGCCTTAAGGAGGCCCAAACTGAGTCAGTGTAACTCTTCTGCTCGCAGCGGGCGTGTACCCAGCTCTCCTGTGTCACTTGATGTTTTTTCCACCTTCCTCTTCCACCCCCAGTGCTCAGGGTCGATAAATAGTTTAGGCTCTGTGGGCTCGATCTGTGTTGCAATGACTCAATTCTACTTGGTTCATTTTTTTTTTAAGCTTTACAAAAAAGCATTGCATACATAATGTATACATTTTGATGAGTTTAGTGCCTCAGTTCGGCCTTTGTAACCATATAAGCACGGACTGGACCGTATATAAAGGAACAAGCATGGCCGTAGGATATTCAATTTCATGTAATTTTCACATGTCCCGAATAGCATTCTTCCTTGTTTTTCCAACCGTTTAAAAATGCAAAAATCGTGCCCACAGTCTGTAGTTTGCCAACCCCTGCTCTATGCCATTTACACACACACACACACACACACACACACACACACAGCCCATTTAATATCATTCCTTGCAATCCACCTTCCAGAAGCCTATTTAGACATTTCAGTGTCCTTGAAAAATATGCTCTGGGCATGTTGAATTTCCTAAAATGGTATTGTGATTTCAGAAGAAACAATCTTGCTGTTTCTTATTTTTTTTTTTCCTCTCTACACTATTTTTGAACTCTCCTCGCTGATGTTTATAATGCTGGCTTGTCACTTGACCGCAAAGCCGTCTGTCCGAGGTGCAGGCGACACTTTTCTTTCCCGACATCCCCTCGGACACCTGGGGTTGCCGGAGCACCGGGCAATCACGGCTTCACTCCAGGGCTTGTCCGAGCCCTTCTGGAAACGCCCTGCCCGTCCACACCCTCACCAGCCGCGCTCGGATCTGCGGTGCCGTTTCCCCACATGCCCCCCAGCGTGGAATCTCCTCTAACTTTGGCCCATCGATGCCGGTGCAGAGTGGTATTTCCTTGTTTTAATGTGCATTTCCTTGGATTTTGGTGAGGTTGGGCATCACCATACATGTTTAATATAAGATTCTTCTGTGAGTCACTTTTTTTGTAGCCTTTGTCCTATTTCCCTTGGGCAGTTTTGAGATAGTCCTGGCATGTTCCAGAATAGGGGTTGGCCATCTACGGCCTCTGGGCCAAATCCAGCCCGCTGCCTGTTTTTATAGGCCCACAAGCCAAGAAAAGTTTTTACGTTGTTTTAATGTTTTATGTTATTTATTTATTTATATTTAATGTTTATTTATTTATTTTGAGAGTGAGAGAGTACGGGCTTGTGCGCCCATATACACAAATGGAGGAGGGGCAGAGAGAGAGAGAATCCCAAGCAGGCTCTGCACTGTCAGCCTCCCCACTCCAGCCCCCACCCCAGGCGCTCAAACTCGTGAACCTGATCATGACCTGAGCCAAAATCAGGAGATGATGTGTAACCGACTGAGCCACCTGGGCGTCCCAGCTTTTTATGTTTTTAAATGATTGAACAGGGGCACCTGGGTGGCTCAGTCGGTGAAGCGTCCGGCTTCGGCTCAGGTCATGATCTTAGAGTTTGTGGGTTTGAGCCCCACATTGGGCTCTGTGCTGACAGCTCAGAGCCTGGAGCCTGCTTCAGATTCTGTGTCTCCCCGTCTCTCTCTCTGACCCTCCCCTGCTCGCACTGTCTCTCTCTGTCTCTCAAAAATAAATAAAAAACATTAAAAAAAATTAAATGGTCGAACAATATGAAATGAAGAGTGACATTTTGTGACATGAGCAAAATTCTATGAAATTCAAATGTATCAGAACACAGCCTCACCCTTTCATTTGCATACTGTCCCCAGCTGCCTTTGCGACCTTAGAGCCCACGGAACTGAGAATGTTTCTTGTCTGGCCCCTCATAGAAAAAGTTTATTGACTCTTGTTCTAGAAGATGACTCCTTGGTCATTGTTGGCATTATGAATGTCTTCCCGCAGTATGTATTTTTCTGTCATTTAACTTTGTGAGGGTTTTGTTTGGTTTTTAATCTGACAGAAATCTTCATTTCAGATTAAACCCATCATATTTTTCTTTTCTTCTTTTAATTTTTTTTTATTTAAAACATTCTTTTAATGTTTCTTTTTATTTTTGCAAGGGAGAGAGACAGAGTGTAAGCAGGAGAGGGGCAGACACAGAATCTGAAGCAGGCTCCAGGCTCTGAGCCATCAGCACAGAGCCCAACGCAGGAGTTGGACTCACAAATCGTGAGATTGTGACCTGAGCTGAAGTCAGACATTTAACTGACTGAGCCACCCACCCATCCCTTTAAAATTTTTTTTTTAACATTTATTTATTTTTGAGAAAGACAGAGCATGAGCAGGAGAGGGTCAGAGAGAGAGGGAGACACAGAATTAGAAGCAGGCTCCAGGCTCTGAGCCGTCAGCACAGAGCCCGACTCGGGGCTCGAACCCACGGTCCGTGAGATCATGACCTGAGCCGAAGTTGGACGCCCAACTGATTAAACCCCTCTAGACGCCCTTCTTTTGTCAGTTTTTAATATTTTTCACATTCTGTTGAGATACAATTGACCTGGGGCGTTGTCTCCATTCAAGGCATTCGAAGAGTGATTTGATATTTGTATATACCACAAAATGGTGACCACAGTAAGTCTAGTTAACATCTTTCAGCTCACAGACTTCAAAACTTTTTCTGGTGATGAGAACTTTCAAGATCTACCCCCTTATCAACTTTTAAACATACAACAGAGTATTCTAGCTACAGTCACCATGTTGGACATGGCATCCCCAGGATTTATTTGTCTCATAACTGAAAACTTGTACCCATTTCCTCACCCCTTGCCTCTGGAAAACACCAATCTGTTCTCCACATCTAGGAGTTTTGTGTGTGTGTGTGTGTGTGTGTGTTTTAATGTTTTTGTTTTTCCCGATTCTGCATGTAAGTGGTGAGATCATCTTGTATTTTTCACATGTAGTTTATGCTTTGAGGAATTTTTAAAGGAATCTTTCTCCTTCTGAGGCTTCTGATATTCTGTTACATTTTCTCCCTGTAGTGATCTTGATCCTTCAGAGTGTATGGGTTAAGGTGTGAGGTAGGGACCCGGCTTGAGTTTTCTCGGGTCGAGTTAGCTGCTCTCTCCCCGCATCACACCGCGGAGACCCCTTCCCGCTCACCTGTGGAGACCCCTTGACCTCACCCGCAGCTCGGGCCCTGCCTCCTCTGTCCCGTCCCCCGTTTCCTCCCTCAGCAGGGCCTGTGGTTTGGCTTTTTGGACTGTATTCCTCTCTCCTCAGCCCGGTTCCGCATCTTCGCCCTCTTTTGTAAAGTTGTCTTAGCGGGTCACAGACTTCAGTTCTGCCATGTAAATTGTGGTATCGTTTTGCCCCTTTCCTGAGTGGCATAAGAATAATAAATATGATCCGTTTATGGGGCGCCTGGGTGGCTCAGTCAGTTAAGCGTCTGACTTGAGCGCAGGTCATGATCTCGCGGCTCATGGGTTCAGGCCCCATATTGGACTCCGTGCTGACAGCTCAGAGCCTGGACCCTGCTTCGGATTCTGTGTCTCCCTCTCTCTCTCTGCCCCTCCCCTGCGTGTGCTCTCTCTCCTTCAAAAATAAATACACATTGTAAACGAATAAATATGGCCAGCTTTAATATTATTATTGCTGGTTTAGCATCGCAGTGTCTGACCTTGAACTCCTCACGTGAGAAGGAGCCAGGCAAGCTTCTGGAAGCAGGGCCTGCGTTTCCCTGGGGGCAAAATGGGCTATGATGCTGCCCTATTTCCTTTTTCCTCCTCCCCCCTCCCTCACTTTAAAAAAAATTGTGGTAAAACGCATTTAACATGACACTTACCATCTTACCCATTTTTGAGCGTCTAGTTCAGCGGCCTTCGGTACCTGCCCACCGTCGTGCAGACCCCCTCTCCACTGCCCGCCATCCAGAACCTTCCCACCCTCTGTCCCCTTGAACCATTAACTCCCTGTGCCTACCCACCCCCATCTGCTTCCTGTCTCTGCGAACGTGCCTCCTCTGAGGACTTCACATAAGTGGAATCATACAGTATTTGCGCTCTGGGGACTGGTTCATTTCACGAACAGAATGTTGTTTCACCTGATCTTTGGCCCCGCCCAGGTTTTAAATGAGGAGCCCTGAGCTTGGGGCCAACATTGACCTTGTGAACTGGCCCCTATGCGATCTGGCCTTGGAATGTTTTTTGTTTTATGTTTGTTTCTTTGTTTGACGTGAGTTTATTGACAAAATTTTTTAAAAGACATCGGGAGATTCACATAAAAAAACAGTAATGCTCTTTGGTTCCCAACAGGCGTCCGGCCATGACTCTGGAATCACCTGGTCCGGCCACACCCGGGCTGGGGTGCCGGCAGACACATTTGTGGCCCGGAGTGTCTCCTTGGGGCTTCGTGTTGTTTGTGCTGACTGTTTACTCTCTGTTCTGAACTGCAGCGTTGGGGACTTGAGGAAGTAGTTACTGTCCAAAAAAGTGTTAGCTGTGAAAGGGAATTAGAAGGAATCCGGTCTATAGCGCTCGTGACCAGTGGTAGCAAGGAGCTGGCCTGGGGGCACCGAGCCGGTCCTGAGATGAGGATGCTCAATGTGGCACTTAAAAAAAATTTTTTTTAATGTAACTTAAATTTTTAAATTATTTTTTATTTGAGCGAGAATGAGAGTCCCAAGCCGGCCCCACGCTCAGTGAGGAGCCCAACCCGGGGCTTGATCCCACAACCCTGGGATCATGACCTGAACGGAAATCAGGAGTCAGGCACTCAACCGAGCCACCCATGCACCCCCAAACAGCACATTTATTCCTGCTTGGCTCTAGGCTGGTGACCGAGGCCTGGACCTCTCTGTCACCCCACTCCCAGGTGGGCAGTGGGCACCCTCGGAACTGAGGCCCACAGAGTCACCTTTGTCCTCTGGCTGACCTGGGTTTTTTTTTTTTTTTTTATTGTGATAACATAGGGGCACCTCTGTGGCTCCGTCGGTTAAGCGTCCGGCTTTGGCTCAGGTCATGATCTCCCGGTTCGTGTGTTCGAGCCCTGTGTCCGGCTCTGTGCTGACAGCTCAGAGCCTGGAGCCTGCTTCAGATTCTGTGTCTCCCTCTCTTTGCCCTCCTCGGCTCTTGCTCTCAAAAATAAACAAACATTAAAATAAATTGTGAAAACACATGCATAATATAAAACTTACCATCTTACCCATTTAAAGTGTCCCATTCCAGGGGACCTGGGTGGCTCAGTCGGTTAAGGGTCAGACTCTTGATTTTGGCTCAGTCACGATCTCCTGGTCATAAGATCGCCTGCTTGGGATTCTTTCTCTGCCCCTCCCCTGCTCATTCTCTCTCTGTCTCCCTCCCTCTCAAAATAAATAAATAAACATTTAAATAAATAAATAGATAAAGTGTCAGTGGCACTGAGCTCGCTCACGTTGGTCTGTAACCATCCCCAGCACTCATTTCCGGAACATTTTCATCTTTCCAAACCGAAAATCTGCCTGGATGGGGTTTTAATTTTTGTTTTCTAATAACCTTTATTGTTTCTCTTTCCTGATTGTGAAAGCGTGGGTTCCCTGGTTTAAGTTCGGAAGAAGGGAGCTCTGATACCCATAACACAACCTTGCTCGTATTAAAATAGTAATAAATCAGGGCGCCTGGGTGGCTCAGTCGGTTGAGCATCTGACTTCAGCTCAAGTCATGATCTCACGGCTCGTGGGTTCGAGCCCTGCGTCGAACTCTGTGCTGACAGCTCAGAGCCTGGAGCCCGTTTCAGATTCTGTGTCTCCCTCTCTTTCTGCCCTTCTGCTGCTCACATTATGTCTCTCTCTCCTTCAAAAATAAACATTAAAAAATATTTTTTTTAAATAGTAATAAATCTTGGGGCACCTGGGGTGGCCAAGTCAGTTAAGTGTCTGACTCTTGGTTTCAGCTCGGGTCATGATCGTAGTTTCCTGAGTTCGAGCCCCGCATCGGGTTCTTTGCTGCCCGTGCAGGGCCTACCTGAGATTCTCCCTCTCTCTCTATCCCTCTCTTGCTCACACTCTCTCAGTCTTTCTAAAAAATAAATAATGAATAATAAATATAAGGGGCACCTCTGTGGCTCAGTCTGTTAAGCATTCGACTTTGGCTCAGGTCATGATCTCATGGTCTGTGGGTTTGAACCCTGCCTTGGGCTCCGTGCTGACAGCTCGGAGCCTGGAGCCTGCTTCGGATTTTATCTCCCTCTCTCTGGACCTCCCTCACTAACGCTCTGTCTCTCTCAATGATAAATAAACATCAAAAAAATGTTTTTAAACCTTAATAATAAATCTTATCAAAATACTATTTGCAATTCTCATGAATTAACACATGGTCCTGGAGCAGGTGCTGTTCTAAACCCCGCTCCCCGACGCTCGCCCCACAGTCTGCACAGCAACGCCTTGCTGGAGGAAATGTCATTCTCCCAAGGCACAGAGAGGCTAAGTGACTTACCCGAGGTCACACAGCTTGTTCTGGGAGATTGGAGTTCCTACCATGACTGCGACTCTTGGCTGTGATCAAACCCTGTTCCCGGACCACCCTCAGTGTGATGTTGGCGGCGGGGGGTGGGGGGTCACAAGCCAGCATTGCAGAGTGACAGCCTCTTCTGTCTCCCTGACCAGCTGCCTGTGGCAGTCAGATTCTGCCGCTCATTCCCTGGGTGACCTCAGGCAAGCCTCCGTGCCTCAGTTTCCTCGTCTCTAACAATCCGAATCTCCCGGGCTGGGAGGATTTGACAAAGCAGCACAGTCATTATCCCTCCGAGCACCTCGCCCATGATCTGTGACCCAGTGGAGGCAGTGACACCTCTTTCCCTGTCCCCCCAGGTCTCCCACAGGCTCCTGCAGAGTCGTCCTCTTCGCCCCCAGGGTTGGCGGCCACCTCCTCAGCACAGCCTGAGAAGGAGGCGGGGGAAGTGCCCGCCCGTGAGCCTGGTAACACGGCACCGACCGAGGCCACGGAGGCGGGGGACACAGGTGAGTGAGGGTGGCCGTCCCTGGGCACAGGGCACTAGAGGCCCCAGGGCACAGGGTCTGGCTTCAGGAGATTGTTAAGGACGCCACCTGTCCCCCCAGGCGAGCCCCCGGCGGGCATGCGGTCCATCATGAAGCGCAGAGAGGAGCCCGTGGACCCCCCGGCCCCCCGGAGGAGCCTGCAGTTTGTGGGGGTCAATGGCGGGTAAGAGGAGCACCCGCCGCACCCCTGCCCCCGCCCTTTCCTCCGCTTCCCCCCTCCTGTTCGTTCCTGTCCGAGGTCGCACCCTGGTCCAGGCCCCTTACATGCCTTTAACCAAGGCACAGATGGGGACACGGAGGCACCTCGAGGCTGGATAACTTGGGGGAGCTCACACAGTGACCAGGTGTCTGCCCAAGTCCCCTCGGACGTCACCAAAGGAAGGGACAAGCAGGAGCTAGCAACGGGCTAGCTGAGAGGAGGGCCCCACCTGGATAAAGGATCAGAGGTGGAAGAGGGCGCCTGGGGGGCTCAGTCGGCTAAGCGTCCGACTTTGGCTCTGGTCATGATCTCACAGCTCATGAGTTCGAGCCCCACATCGGGCTCTGTGCCGACAGCACAGAGTCTGCTTGGGATTCTGTCCCCCTCTCTCTCGGCCCCTCCCCTGCTTGCTCTCTATGTCTTTTCCAAAATAAATAAAAATAAACTTTAAAAAAAACACACACACAAAGAAGCAAGAGGCATAGGAAGCGGTAGACAGGGATGGTCTGGGGACTCGAATGCCAGGCTCACAAGCTTAGACTTTGTCCAGGGGCAGCAAGTCGCACGAGAGGGTCCTGTGTGCAGAGGTGAGGGTCTGAAGCAGGGTGTAAGGAGCTAAGGAGGAAGAGGTACTGAGGAGTAGAAGGTGAAGAGCAGTGTCTCTGCCTGACCCACCCCAAGCACGATCATGGTCATCACCAGTGTTTACTGAGCGCCTACTGCGTGCCAGGTGCCGTAGGGCACACCCCTGCAGGTCTGGGAGGCCGATGCTGCCGCTGTTCCCATTTAACAGAGGGGGAAACCAAGGCCCAGAGACGTCCAGGAGTCAGAGCCCTGCGCCCGTCTCCTGCCACGTCCTGTCAGCCCTGCAATGCCTCCCCCGCTCCGCCCATCCTTCCTCCCCAGGTGCGAGTCCTCGTCTGAGGACTCCAGCACAGCGGAGAACTTCTCGGACAACGAGAGCACGGAGAACGAGGCCCCAGGGCCAGAGGAGAGGGCTCCAAGCGTGGCCGAAGCCCCCCGGCTCAGGCCCTCGGGGACAGCGGTGGCCAAGACCAGCAAGGAGGAGTGCCAGCCGCCTCGGGAGCCTCAGCATGTCCCAGCGGAGGAGGGGGCGTCAGGAGCAAATGCAGAGGAGGAGATCCGGTCAGTTTTCTGTGTGTGGGAGGGGGACTCGGCAAGGTGGGTGACCTACCTCTGCCTCAGATCCCACCGTTCATGCCCTCTGAGGTGACCTCCCATCAGCCCTGCACACCTTAGTCTGAATTAGCGAACAAGCACTTTTTCCTGGTCATCTGAAGGTTTGCAAGCTTTGATAAAGGGCCTGATTGGGGCAGTTTGGGCTGTTGGGGGTTAGAATTTAAGGGACAGGCAAAGTTTGTCCTTAAGCAACCCTCTCTCTTTGGGACAGATGCCCCACCTTCCTGTCCTGTTTGTGTCTTTTTTCCCCGGGGGAAAAATCTACCCCTGGGAGAAGCTTTTCTATCCACCACTGCTCGCTTGCCATAAACTTTAGCCTGTGTGTCCACTTCCTCTTGGGGTCACCCAGGAGACTGAGGTGAGTGCTCCCGAGATCAGCTCCCTTCTTGTCGGCCCCTGGCAGGATGGAGCTCAGCCCCGACCTCATCTCAGCCTGCCTGGCTCTGGAAAAGTACCTGGACAACCCCAATGCCCTCAGCGAGCGCGAGCTGGTAGGACGGGGTCCTGCGCCTAGGGCCCCCCCACCCCCACCCCGGCTTCGCCCCATCTGCATGGTCTCTGGTTGCCTGCCTTGAGGGGATGCCAGGATCCAAGCCGAGAGCTCTGGGGTCGGGGTGGGGTTGGTACTTGAGTCATGGGCCTTGGGGAGGGGGCGGGGAAGGGGCCAAGGGTGGTCCCCTGCTAGCAGTTCCGGTTCTTTGGGGGCTTGAGGGCAGGCACTGCCACATTTCTCTTCATGGTGTCCCCACGTGCCCAGGACAGAGATGCTCACGCCGCCCTCGGGGGCGCGTCCGGGCCTGCAGCGTCTGTCCTTCTCATTGGCGCCCTCGTCCCTGCGGGGGATGCACGCTTTCTAGTCCAGGGGGCTCATCTGGGGAGGGTGTCCCCACTTGTCCTCCAGGCTCTGGTTCAGGGCGCGTTGTCCCCATGCGCACTCCCGTCCCAGGACCCAGTCCAGGGGGCGGGGGGGGGGGGGGAGCAGGCCGCCGCCGCCCTCAGACGCCCCTCCCCCCCACGCCCCGTGCCCAGAAAGTGGCCTACACCACGGTGCTCCAGGAGTGGCTGCGGCTGGCCTGCCGGAGTGATGCCCACCCCGAGCTTGTGCGGCGCCACCTGGTCACCTTCCGGGCCATGTCGGCGCGGCTGCTGGACTACGTGGTCAACATCGCCGACGGCAACGGCAACACAGCCCTACACTACTCCGTGTCCCACGCCAACTTCCCCGTGGTGCGGCAGCTGCTCGACAGCGGTGAGCCGCGGGCCGGGCCGGGGGCCCCGTATGACGGTCTGATGGGGGAGACACCGCCCTCCCTGTCTGATGGAGGAGGCACCCATCTGCACGTCTGATGGGGGAGACACTATCCTCCTAATCTCTTGGGGCATCTTCCCAGTCTGATGGGGGAGACACTGCCCTCCCAGTCTGATGGAGGAGACCCCATTCTCCCTGTCTGGTGGAGGAGAGACTCACCCTGCCAGTCTGGTGAGGGAGGTTCCAGCCCTACCCATAGCCCCAGCATACTGGAAAAGGCAGACATGTTCTTATGGACAACACGCAGACTTTCTGCCACCACCACCCCCACCCCGATCCCTGTGTAATGAAGGTGACACCTCTGGAGCCCTAGTTGGAGAGAAGGACATAGCCTCCAGTCTGGGACTTGAAAGATGTGGCCCTTGAAGTGGCAGGAGGAAATTTGTCCTTTCCTGGTCTGACAGGAAAGACACAGCCTCCCAGACTGAAGAAGGAGGCAGAGCCCACAGTCCGATGGAGTAGATCTAGGCCAGTCTGAAAGGGGCGGCTCCTCCAGACACATCCCCTGTTCTGAGCCCTCAGCCTGGGTCCCAGCTTCAGAGGTCTCCAGATGATGGAGAAGACAGTCTCACCCTTAGAATCCCCTCGTCTAATGGGGTGGCATAATGGAGGCGGGGACCCTGGGGCGGCAGGGGGCCCTCAGCCTGAGAGAAGGGAGGAACCAGGACGCAGCCCGACTCTCGGGGTGGGCTGGGGGGCTGTTACCTATTTCTCCCGGCCCCTCCCCGGGTCGGAGGCAGAGGCCTGGCCGGATCGGTGGGGTCTGAGGACTCGTGTCCTCCTTGCCGCCCCCCTCAGGCGTCTGCCAGGTGGACAGACAGAACCGCGCCGGCTACAGCCCGCTCATGCTCACCGCTCTGGCCACCCTGAGCACCCGGGACGACCTCGAGACCGTCCTGCAGCTCTTCCGGCTTGGAGATGTCAATGCCAAAGCCAGCCAGGTACCGGCCCTCCACGCTTACAAAGTCCTGGCTGGGAGGCAGGCCCCCACGACCTCATTCTATGCCCAGCAGGAGAATCTTCACTCCACGGACGAGGAAACTGAGGCTCAGAGAAGCGCTTATTTCCTCAAGGGCAGACTAGACGAGGTGGGATTTGAACCCAGGTGGTCTCAGTCTAGAACTCTGTCCTTAATGACCTGCCTGCCAGGCTGCCTCTGAGACCGGGCCTTCGGGTGGAGACGAGAGGGGTCCTCTACCTTTCTTAATGCGACCCTGCGTGCTAATTCCCTGGGCAGCCACTGGGCGCTGGGGCTCACGGGCTGGACAGGCAGGCACAGAGCCCACGCTCCTGAAGCTTCCGAGCCAGCCTGGAGCTCCGGGAGCTGAGCGCCTCTCGGGCTGCACGCTGGAGTGGGTTTGGACTCGGGGCTGCAGAAAGCCACCAGGGGCATTTGAACACAGTGGTGACGTGGCCTGCTTTCTGGTGTAAAATGTCCCTCCGGCTGTATGTGGGGGAGCAGAAGTCGGGAGAGCAGGGGGTGACTGGGGCGAGGATAGGTGTCTGGGCAGAGGACTCCGTGGGGACAGCGAGAAAGGGAGGGATTTGCAACAGCCTCAATATGGGGAAGGAGAGGGACGGGGTGCGGTCCTGGGGTGGAGTCAGAGCACACCCCGCTTGCTTTTTTATTGGTTTAGTTTGTCTTTAAAAACAACATTTCAGTGGTTTACTTATTTTAGCCTGAGGTGAAATTCACATGGGAGCTTATCCCCTTTAGGGGCGCCCGGCTCACTCAGTGAGCAGAGCATGTGACTCTTGATCTTGGGGCCATGAGTTCGAGCCCTACGTTGGGGGTAGAGTTTACTTTAAAAAGAAAAAAAAAAGAAAGACTATCCCTTTTAAAGTACACTAGTCAATGGCATTTAGTGCATTCGCAATGTACAGTCATCATCTCTATCAACTTCTAGAACATTCTTATCACCCCCGCCAAAAGGAAATACTGTGCCGTTAGCAGTCACTCCCTGCCGCCCCCCACTTCCCTGGAAACCACCGGTCTGCTTTCTATCTCTACGGATTTACCAGTTCTGGATATTTTACAGAAATAGAATCATGTAGTATGTGTTCTTTCGCAGCTGGCTCTTTCATTGAACATATTTCCAAGGTTCGTCCACGGGCCGTCCGTATGCATCAGGGCTCCGTTTCTTCCTGAGACTGATATTCTTTAGTATGGGTAGACCACAGCTTCTTTTTCTACTCATGAACGTTGCTAATGAAGGTTGATTTGATTTAAAACAAAAATTTTTTTAATGTTTATTTGTTTTTGAGAGAGAGAGCATGAGCGGGGGAGGGGCAGAGAGAGAGGAAGGAGACAGACTCAGAAGCAGGCTCCAGGCTCCAAGCTGTCAGTACAGAGCCTGACATGGGGCTTGAATTCACGACCTGTGAGATCACAACCTGAGCTGAAGTCCGATGCTTAACCAACTGAGCCATGCAGGCTCCCCAACGTTGATTTAATTTTTATTGAGGCTTAGCTGACCCACAGAAAAGTATAGAAATCTTAGCTCAGTAAGCGTTTACATGTATATACACCCGGGAGCTAGGAACCTGCTTTAGTCGGGGGTGGGGGTGGGTAGGCAAGTAGCATCTCCCAGGAGAGGAAACGTTGAAGCTGAAATGTGAGTCATGAGAAGGAGACAGCAGGAGCAGGAGAGGGAGGGGGACCAGCAAGTGCAAAGGTCCGGTGGCGGGAGAGATCGTTGGAGGCCCGCGAGTGTTACTGTGACAGGCCTCGGGAACCACGCGAGGTTCCGGAGCAAGGCTGGCATGCCTTGGGGTGTGCATGGTCCCTAAGCCTGTCCCTTGCCCTACCCAGGCGGGGCAGACAGCGCTGATGCTGGCGGTCAGCCACGGCCGGGTGGACGTGGTCAAAGCCCTGCTGGCCTGCGAGGCGGACGTCAACGCGCAGGATGAGGACGGCTCCACGGCCCTCATGTGCGCCTGTGAGCACGGCCACAAGGAGATCACGGGGCTCCTGCTGGCGGCGCCCGGCTGCAACATCTCCCTCACCGACCGCGTGAGTCCCCGCCCCGGGGAGGGGTGGGGGGACCCCGGGGAGGGCGGGGGGCCTCCTCACAGCAGAGGGTCTTCACAGGACGGGAGCACAGCCCTGATGGTGGCCTTGGACGCGGGGCAGAGTGAGATTGCGTCCATGCTGTACTCGCACATGAACATCAAGTGCTCGGTGAGTGCCAGCCCGGGCGCTGTGGGGGCGGGGCTTGGACAGTTACGAGGGGCTGATGCCGTTCGGGGGCCCGTGCCCTTCGTCATCGGCCTGTTGAACCTTCCTGGTGTCCCCACGGGGAAACGAGGCGTGGCCAGCGGAGACCAAGGACTAGCATTTGGGCCCGGGTCTGCCCAGTTCCGCATGCGCGCTCGTCAATGCCGTTCACTCGTTTGAGAAATGCTTGCAGAGCAGGTATTGCAAGCCGTACCCTGCTTTAGGCCCTGGCAGTCGTGACCCTGAACCACACGGGAAACCGTGTCCGCTGTCACAGAGCAGGCGTCTAGTGAGGTCCACGATACACAAGACAGTGTATCAGAGCGAGGGTAACTGCCAGAAAGAAATCCAGAACAAGGTTAGAGGGGCAGCGAGAGATGGGGAGCTACTGAGGCAGTGAAGGGGCGAGTTGTGTGGCTGTCCAGGCAGATGGAACAGCCGGTGCAAAGACCCTGAGGCAGGAGTGTACCTGGGGTGATTGAGGAGCATTGAGGGCCCCTGGAGGAAGGGAGAGCAGGGAGGTGACACTGAGGATCGTGCAGGACCCTTGTCGGCCACAGTGAGGACTTCGGCTTTCATTCGAAGCATGTCCGTGTAGTAAAGGCCTTGAAAAATCTCACTGTAAAAAAGTCTTTTAAAGAAATCATGCCTGTTAAGAAAACTCTCTGAAAGCCTAACAGGAGGATAATTTTGATACTTAATGTAGCATAAGTGTCTGATGGAGGAGAAAGCTTTTCCAGTCTGAAGGGGGAGACAGGGGCACTCCTCTTGGTCTCTTTAGAGACCTCTGTCTCTAGAGACAAAGCAATACCTTTGTCTGATGGAGGAGACAAACGCTTCCAGTCTGGGAGACTGTCCGCTGAGTGCCTCAGGCCTGATTTCTCAAACCCTCCACAATCGCCTGATTGTGCTGCAGAAAGTACTGTTATCATTTCCATTTTTCAGGTGGGGAAACTGAGGCTTAGAATGGTTACATCCGTGGCCCAAGGTCTCACAGATCGGAAGGGGTGGAGGCCCCAGGGTCCATGTGACTCCAGACCTTGGGCAGGAAACTCACCGCCCCCTCCTCCTCACTCCTGCCTTGCACTTGGCCTCCCCGAGGCCTGCCCGGGGCCCGGTCTGGGGGGGGCGTGGTGGCTGTTGACCACAGTGATCCCCCAAACGTCCATCCGTCTCCACGTGGCTTCCAGATGCTCCCTGAGGCTCCTGGTTTCCCAGCTTCATCCCCCCGGGTGCTGGGACCCCGGGGCTCAGTCGTGGTGCTCAGGGCATCACCTGGGGAAGAGGTCTGGGCCTCAGTTTCCTCCACTGGAGGATGGGGGTGATCGGAGCAGGGGATGTCCTGTTGGGTGATGTGTGGTCCTGATCCCAGAGACCCCTGGGGACGAGCCGTAATCCTCTCCCAACATGCACCTGGACCCTGGCCGTTGCCTCCACCCTGGTGCCCCGGTACCCACGCTCACTGCCACCTCCAGTCTGTTCTCCCCACAGCAGCCAGAGGTCACTGTGAACACCCGAGTGAGGGTACAGCCCTCTGTGGGCCCACCAGGCCCTGCACGACTACCCTCACCACCCCCCACTCTCCTTCCTCTCCCCCTCAGTCCGCTTGCCCAATAGCCACTGCCCCTGCCTCAGGGCCTTTGCAATTGTGACTTCCTGCGTCAGAGCGCTCCACATCGCCATGCTCTGCAGGTCCCTGTCACCGACTACCTGCTCCCCACTTTCATTCCCCTCCACCCCATATTGGTGATGAGAACCCTTCTCGGCGTTCATGTGCGTCTCTGAATATCACCTCCTTGAGGCCGAGGGGAGTCCAAGTCCCTCTGGCCCACTCGCCCCAGCCGCGGGGCCGGCCCACCAACGTGGCGCCTCGTAGGCATCGGAAATGGAGCCAAACAAAAAGGAATTGTGCTTCTTGTTTCAGTTTGCCCCGATGTCAGATGACGAAAGTCCCGCGTCATCCTCTGCCGAAGAGTAGCCTGGAGGGAGGGCCCTGCGGAGGCCAGGCTGCTCGACCTGTCCCTCCTCCCTCGCCTCCTCCCCCCTCCTCCCTCGCCAGCGCCCCGCTCATGCCCACCAGGGCCAGCGTCTCGAAGGCAGGTGGGATTTCCTCCTGCTTCCCAGGGGACACAGCAGCAAGTCTCTGAGTTACAGCGGGCTCTTCCCGCTGCACCGGCTCAAAGCGGCCGCCGAGCAGACTGGAGCGAGATTCTTACATAAATAGCGCCAGCGGCCGTGGCTGGGACGCGGGTTTCTCATAAACGCTGAGAACAGTCAACTGGCGATTGTGATGGAGGAGCGTGGAAGGGAAAATACTGTAGTTTTGCATCATTAGGGGGGCGGGGGCCGAAATCGTATTACTTGTTGCCAAATTTGAAAGTCACTGGAATCGCATATTTTCATTTTAATCCTGAATGTTGTCATTCCGCATGGTCACGTCTGCAGTGACCTGACGCACCCCCCCCCCCTCGCTTGCCCCACACTTAATTGTCTGGTCTATAATAGTGTTTTGTCCGCTGCCCCCTCCTGGCCCCTCCCAGACAGCTCTCTTGGGAGAACTATCTTCTGGTCTCTTCACAAAACAGATTCTGTCCTTGTCACCGGGGGCAGGGAGCTCCGTCCTTTTTTTTTTTTCAATCCTTTTTTTTCTGCTTTGTCTCTGACACTGCCTGCATCACCCCCATCCAAGTTGGGGGGAGCTCAGGACCCAGCAGCCGAGACATCGAGAGATCACCCAGAAATCCGTGTCCCCTCCCCGTGTGGAGACCCTGGCAAATATTAATTTTCCTAGAAAATCCTTCAGACGTGGGGACTCAGGAAATGAATCCGGTTCCCAGAGCAGCGGCTCCTGGGCTTAGAACCCTGGAAATGGGTGTCCTCACCCCCCCCCCCCCGATTCCAGAATTTCTCCCCGCTAAAGGGGGAAGGAAACACAAAACCCAGGGCATGTGCGTGCTGGCAAGGCACATGGCAAGCTCCAGAAACTCCATGTGCGCCCAGTTATAAGTTGGCTGCCCCCACCCCCCAGGGCTCCCAGGGCAAACTTGAAGGGACAGGGCTTTGCCGAAAACCAAACAAGGGCCAGCTGGTTTGGTTTTGTTTCTGTTTCTGTTTTTGTTTTTTAAAAACAACCTATAGGCTTTCTGGAGCTGCTTGGAACAGAGCCTGCTGGAACTAGGGCTCGCCAGCCACAGTTTCCTTCATGGGCTATTTTGTCCTCAGAATCTCCACACAGTTTTCTTTCTAGTTCCTTCCTTTTGTGAACCAAAAATAAAAAATAAAAAAAATAAGTGGGGGGGAAGGGGTTCTGAGCCTTGAGGAGTTGAGTGCCTTATGACAGGGAGTGAGGATCCCTAAGCTAATAGGTGTCCTGTCCTCTTGTCCCGTTCTGGATGGTTCTGGGTGGTTCTGGATGCTCGGCCCTGAAGGCTCCTTCCTGTTCATTCAGTAAAGCAAAGCACTGGCTTCTCTCCTACAAAAGCAGGTTTCTTGGCTTGATGGAGTCTGGCTCGCTCTGATTTGGCTGAAGGGGGAGGAAGCTAAGACCAAAGAGCTTGGCTGGTCGAAGGAGACATTCTAGATGGTGCCTGTGTGCGCGTGCGTGCGTGCGTGCGCGTGTGCCTGTGTGCGCGTGCGTGCGTGTGTAAATTGGAGAGAAAACAAAACCATAGCCTACTGGGGACAATTGGTGTGTGACAGGAGGCCACAACTTTGGGTAGCTTTGAGAAGCGGGACCGAAGTTGTGTGCCTGCGTGTCTGGCCCCGGAGCCAGCGGTCACGGTCAAGTTAAGCTCCTGGAAGCAGCTCATCGACACCCCTACCCGGATGAGTCCATAATACCCCTGCTTTCCCCACTCGCCTTCCCCCATACCCGTCCGGCTTGGCGCGCTAGGCTACAGGGACGTCCCGCCTCTGTCTCCTGTTCTCCTGTCACGTGTATTCATGCCCTTTGACTTCACTTCCTGACCACGGTACGTCCATAAAGACAGTATTACACTTAAATGAAGTATTCCTTTTTGTAATCGTTTTTTAGAAGGTAAAGGAATTTAATAAAGCTACTTTATGATAAGATGCACGCATCACCGCCTGGTCTTTGTCTCACTGTACTCCTCTTTAGGCTTTAAAGTAGATCGCATTTGGGGCGCCTGGTGGCTCAGTCGGTTAAGCGTCTGACTTCAGCTCAGGTCATGATCTCAAGGTTCATGGGTTTGAGTCCCGCGTCAGGCTCTGTGCTGACAGCTCAGAGCCTGGAGCCTGCTTGGGATTCTGTGTCTCCCTCTCTCTCTGACCCTCCCCTGCTCGCACTGTCTCTCTCTGTCTCTCAAAAAAAAAACTATTAAAAAAAGTTGTAAGAGTTACCTTAAGATGGTGACCGAGCGGCCATTTTGCTGTGGGTTGGAGAAAAACACCGTGCACCGATGACCCCCCCACCCCTCACCTGCAGACCTGGAATGTTCCGCGCCAGTTTGAAAACAGCCAATCATGAAACCCCAGCTTCCCATCACCCTGACAGAGGAGGCAACCTATCCCATCCCGCCACGTCCCTGAAATGCCCTTATTTGGTGGTCTGTTCTCCCAGGACCGGACCGGAAGTCTTTCACCCATAAAATACCTCGCCCCTCCCATACCAGGCGTGACTTCCCTGATTCCCCACTTCCGGAGTCACGGAACCTCACCCGGGAATCGCAGATCCCAATAAAGGCTTTCTTGGCTCCATAACTTGGTCTCTTTCTTTCCTCTCATCTCTGCCTCCATCCATTAAATCTTACAAAAGTTTTGTTGGGGCACCTGGGTGGCTCAGTCAGTTGAGCGGCCGGCTTCAGCTCAGGTCATGATCTCACGGTTCGTGGGTTCGAACCCCGCATCGGGCTCTGTGCTGACAACTCAGAGCTTGCTGCTTCCGATTCTGTGTCTCCCTCCCTCTCTGACCCTACCCTGCTTGCGCTGTCTCTCTCTGTCTCTCAAAAATAAATTTAAAAAAACATTAAAAAAAAAAGTTTTGTTTTGCTGTTTGACTTTTTTATTGAGGTCTCATGTACATACATTTGGTGCCCAAATCGCATACAGCAAAAGTGTATTTAGCTTGGGGCGCCTGGATGGCTCAGTCAGTTAAGTGTCTGACCTTGGCTCAGACCAGAATCCTTTGGGTTGTGAGTTTGAGCCCCGCATCGGGCTAGGTGCTAGCAGTGTGGAGCCTAGTTTGGATTCTCGCTCCCTCTCTCTCTGCCCCTCCCCTGCTCGTGTTCTCTCAAGAAATAAATGAACACATTTAACAGCAACGAAATCCCCCTTGAAGAAAAAAATTGGGCGCCTGGGTGGCTCAGTTGGTTGAGTGGCTCTTGGTTTCAGCTTACATCATGATCTCAGTTTTGTGAGTTCGAGCCCCGTGTCTGGCTCTCAGAGCCTGCTTGGGGTTCTCTCTCTGCCCCTCCCCTGCTGGTGCTGTCTCTGTCTCTCTCCAAAGAAACGTAAATAAAAAAGTGTATAGCTTTATGGCTTTGGCAAACAATATCCCTGTGTTGGCAGCAAGGAGACAGGAGTGGGGCGCTGTCCCTGCCCATCCCTGGGCCCCTCCCCTCTCTCCCCCAAGGGTGATTGAAGATCGCTCTCCTTAGTGTCTTCCTCTGTTTTTCCTCCAGACCGTTCCACCAGGAGATCATAGGTGGCTTTCAGAAGGTTTTGGAAGTCCCAGAAATGTATGCAAAGTCGTATGTGTCTCTCAGACGAGCTAACGGTCTATTACTCTTCAGTTCTCCAGAGGGGTCTGGGAGCCAGGAGGCCTCTGGAAATCCAAAATATTGTTGCTCACAAGCCAATTTCCCGGGACCATTTTATCGTCTTTGTTATCTTGTTCAACTCATGCTTAAGGCCCTGTTCCCCAACCCCACCCATTTCCTTGCTTTGCTTTTTTCTAATACATGTATTTTTTTAGTTGTAAAATATTCATGACTCCATCTAAGCCACTTTTTTAAGATTTTAGTTTTTTGTTTTTTTAAGTAATCTCTACCCCCAACATGGGGCTTGAACTCACAACCCTGAGATCACATGTCACGTGCTCTGCCGACTGAGCCAGCCAGGTGCCCGCCACCCCCCATTTAAGCCATTGGTAAGTGGGTCCAGTTCAGTGGTATCAAGTATGTTTTCTGACGTGTGTAGCCATCAGGACCCTCCATCTCGGTCAGTTTCCTCCTCCCAGACTGAAACTGTTCCCATTAACCCTTAACTCTCCACCGCCCCACCCCCGCCCAGCAGGCTAAGGCCGCCCCGCTTTTCGTTTCTATGAAGGTGACTACCATAGGGACTTCAAATAAGTGGAACCAGACAGTAGATGTCTTTTGTGACAAGCCCAGGTCACTTAGCATAACGTCCTCAAGTTCCATCCCGAGTGTCAGAATTTCCTTTTGAAGATCCAATGATCTCCTGGGGTTCGGGTCCACCACACTTGGCTTCACCATCTGCTTCTGCCTTTTTGGCTATTGTAAATAATGTTGGATGTAGAAAGACCTCCAAGTTCTCGCTTTCAATTTTGGAGGGGGTATTTACCCAGAAGTGAAATGGCTGGGGTATTCTATGTTTAACTTTGTGAGGAAACTGCCACGTTTTCCATAGCTGCTGCACCATCTGACATTCCTACCCCCAGGGCATGAGAATTCCAATTTCTCCACATCCCCCCTGATACTTTTTTTTTTTTAAATAATGCCCATTCTGATGGCTGGGAGGTCGGTCCTGGTTTGGAAGGGCTTTGCTTTTTGGAAGGGAGGTGAGTGACCTTTTTAAAAAAAATTTTTTTTTTAATGTTTATTTTTGAGAGAGAGAGAGAGACAGAGTGCAAGCAGGGCAGGGGCTGAGAGAGAGAGAGGGAGATGCAGAATCTGAAGCAGGCACACAGCCCAACGCTGGGCTCAAACTCACAAACCGGAAGATCATGACCTGAGCCGAAGTCGGGCTCTTAATCGACTGAGTCACCCAGGTGCCCCAAGTGACTTTTTTTTTTGACAGGAGCATTTATATTCCTCAGGCTAGGGTTGTGCAATCTCCTGAACATTCCACCCAGCTGATAAGAGAGAGCTATCCTTAGCCCGGTGTTTAGAAAAGGGTAAGAGCTTGCCAAGGTCACGGGTAATCTGCAGAACCAGAAACTAAAGCCCTGACATCTCTTTATTTCACTCTGCCTGCCACCCGTAGGCTCAGAGAACTTGAACCCCGGCCACCAGCCTTCGCAATCCTGGCACAAGAACGCTCAGCCAATGGAAGGGTGAGCATCGCTGGCCACGACTGCCGTCTCTGGGGACCCAGCTCCATGCCCACACGCTGCTATTTCTGCAAGAGGGTCATCCTTTCTACATCTGCTAGCGACTCCATGAGACGGGCTGGGCAGATTCCTCGCCGGAAAATCTGGGGCTGGCCTTCTGGGGTCGTAAACCCAAAATATGCACAGAATCCAAAA
This sequence comes from Helogale parvula, assembly GCA_004023845.1. Taxonomy (NCBI): domain Eukaryota; kingdom Metazoa; phylum Chordata; class Mammalia; order Carnivora; family Herpestidae; genus Helogale; species Helogale parvula. Next base: position 21,912 of record PJEM01006673.1, on the reverse strand, counting down.
GTGGGTGGATGTTGGGTGTGTGTTTTTTCTGTTTCAAGGGAGAGCCCCTCTCCTTGTTTTTGTCAGATTTCAAAGGGATCTGTGACCTGGGTAAGATTACATAAATCTATTAGTCCTCAGGGCGTCTGCAGCTCAACTGCTGTAAAAATATAAAAACAGCACTTGGTGGGGGAAGGAGGGGTCTTTGCAAAAACTCTCTCTTTTTTTTAAAAAATATTTTTTATTCATTTTTGAGAGATAGAGAGCATGAGTAGGTGATTGGCAGAGAGAGAGGGAAACACAGAATCAGAAGCAGGGTCCAGGTTCCAAGTTGTCAGCACAGAGCCCAATGTGGGGCTCAAACCCTGGGACCGCAAGATCATGACCTGAGCCAAAGTCGGACGCTCAGCTGATTGAGCCATCCAGGCACCCCTGCAAAAACTCTCTCTTGAAAGTAAGCTCTGAGGAGGGAGGTGGCCCCAGGCCTGAGGTCGGGGACCTGACTGCTCTATGTACCTTCTCCTTCCCCACTGGCTGTGCCTTCTCTGTTTGCTGGCTTCCCCCTCTTTTCTGTAATTTCCAAAGTTGGAGGGTCTCAGAGCTCGGGCCTTGGACCCTCCTCCTCATTATCCTGTTCCGGGGCGGTATCTGGTCTCAGCTTCACCCCGACAACCGGCTTTTACTCCCAGCCTACGTGTCTCTGCCAACTCACAGCCAAGCACCCATCTTCTGGATGGTTCTGTGTGGCCATTGCCCAGCTGCTGAGAACTCCCCTCAACCTTTCACTTCGTGGAGCCCCTCGTCTCCCTGCTGCTCCTCCCTCTCTTGGCCCCTAGCACTGATGTGGGAAACACGGGCAGAAGGAAACGGCAGAAAAATTAAGTGTCCTTGGGGCGCCCGGTGGCTCAGTCGGTTGGGTGTCTGGCTTTGGCTCAGGTCGTGATCTCACGGTTCATGGGTTCAAGCCCCACATCAGGCTCTGTGATGAGAGCCCAAGCCTGGAGCCTGCTTCAGATTCTGTATCTCCCTCTCTCTGACCCTCTCCTGATCATACTGTCTTGGTCTCTCAAAAATAAATAAAAAACATTAAAAAAATAAAAAAAATTAAACGTCCTTATAACCTGCAGCCCACGGACAGATACTTGAGGCTGGGAGAGTAAAGCGTTTCTCCAGACACTCCTGTCTTAAGGCTAATGCTTTGCTGAGGGAAAAACAACCTTAGCTTGACAGTAGCTGGGCCTCCAGTATCCTGTGAGTCCTCCTTTTTAAATTTTTTTTATTTTTTTATGTCTTTATTTTATTTTGAGAGAGAGGCAGAGAGCAAGTGGGGGAGGGGCAGAGAGAGAGGGAGATACAGAATCTGAAGCAGGCTGCAGGCTTTGAGGTGTCAGTACAGAGCCCAATGTGGGGCTCGAACCCACGGACTGCGAGATCCTGACCTGAGCTAAAGAAGTCGGAAGCCCCAGCTACAGAGCCACCCAGGCGTCCCAGTGAGTCCTCTTTAGCATATGAAAATCTCCATGGAAACTTCCCACGGACTTTACCCCCCCAACAGCACAGTAGAGAACCAGTCTATCTTCTTGGTCCCTGGGCAGCTCGGCGTCTGTCCCCTGTGCTTTGATAACATTACCTTTTCACACCAAAGACGTCTTCAAGAATTCTTTCTTGCTTGTCGGCTCCAGACCCCACGAGCCCCACTATCACCCCAAAAACCTCATCAAGCACCACCACCCCAAATTCTCTGGACTCTGGAAGGTCTGGAAGCCAGTCCACCCCACAGCTCTCTCCTCCTTCATGCCGTCCAGTGCTTCCGGTTACAACTGACTATAGAGTTTCAGGGCCGCTGGAAGCCCTCCTCCCACCCCTCTCCCGCCTGGACCTCCTCACTATTCCTTAAACAAATGGAAATTTTCCCCACTGCCTTGTCCTTGGCGTCTTCTCGTTCTTCTGCCTGACGCTGGTTTCCCAACAGCTTTTCATCATTTGGATCCTGGTTCATGGTTCATCTGGCCTCTGCCCAGGGAGTGCGTCCCTGACCACCTGGCCTGAAGTCACTTCCTTCCCTGCTGCAAACCCTAGTGACACTGTCCTAGACCCAGTGTGAGTGCCTTCAAAGCACCTGTTCCTATCTAAAGGGACCTTGGTTATTCATTTCCTTGCTGACAGTGCAGTCTTGCCATTACATCAGTGGTCCTCTGACGTTTTTGGTGAGACCTACATAAAGACAGAAATTTCATGTGACCCAGTGATCCAGGTGTTGTGGCTGCATAACACAGAATTCCCAAATTTACTGCCTTTAAACGATGGCATTGATCTTTTTTTATTATTAAGTGGGGGAGGGGCAAAGAGAGAGAGGCAGCAAGAATCCCAAGCAGGCTCTGCACTGTCAGTGCAAAGCCTGATGTGGGTCTAGAACTCACGAGCCATGAGATCATGACCTTAAGCGGAAGTTAGAGGCTTAAGTTAAGTTTAATTTACGGAGCAGGCACCCCAACGGTGGCATTGATCTTGCTCACAGATCTTCAGTTTCAGCAGGACTTGGTGAGGACAGCACAACTCTCGGTGTCAGCAGGGGTGGCTGGCAGGCTGGGGGCTGGAAGCATTTCTGTGCTCGCTCAGTCACCTGTCTGGTGGTTGTTTCTGTCTTCCGCTGCTACCTTATCAGTGAGACTCACGTCTGCTTCCTCACAACATGGCAGCGGGGCCTCTGAGAGAGAGTATCCCCAAATTAAGAGAGAGCAAGACAGAGTAGCAGCTAGCAACAGGCAGAAGCTGTATCCTCATTTCTTTCTTTTTTTAATGTATATTTATTTTGAGAGAGAGACAGAGTGTGAGAGGGAAATGGGCAGAGAGAGACAGAGAGATACAGAGACATAGAATCTGAAGCAGGGTCCAGGCTCTGAGCTGTCAGCACAGAGCCGGATTCGAGGCTTGAACTCACGAACTGCGAGATCATGACCTGAGGTGAAGTCGGACCCTTAACTGACTGAGCCACCCAGGCACCCTGTATCCTAGTTTCTGACAGAGGCTTCGAGTAATTCACAAAGTGTCCTTTCTGCCACATTTTATGTGTTGCACCAAGGTCTTGCTGAGGTTGAAAAGGAGGAGATTGAGCGTCTGCCCCTTGACGGGAGTGGGAGTGGCTGGGTTGGGACTATTTCTGTAGCCATTTTTTGCAAATAGAATCTGCCACACCCAGTACACAAATGCGCACTTTGGAGTTTCCCAAAACAATAGTTAACTTTCAGTACACAATGCACTGATTCCCCCCCCCCCCCCCCCGCATTGTATTTTGTAGAAAATGCTGGTCATGACTGGTTGAGTTGATTTCTTTACCTCGTTTTGGGAAACGTGTCACGTAAACGTGCAGCTTGTTTTTTCTCTACTATAACCCTTCACCCAGAGTGGTATTTGGCCCCAGTTAGGCTAGGTGCTTTACCTGCTAGTGTTCTGTGTTACATTTAATGTCTTAATATAGTGTTTACCGAGTACCAGGCACCGTCTTCATTTATTCCTTGCGCCAACTTTTTTTATTTTAATGTTTATTTTTGAGAGGGACAGACAGAGCATGAGCGGGGGAGGGGTAGAGAGAGAAAGGAAGGAACAGAATCTGAAGAAGGCTCTAGGCTATGAGTTGTCAGCACAGAGCCCGATGCGGGGCTGGAACCCACGGACCGCGATATCATGACCTGAGCCAAAGTCAGACGTTCAACCAACTGAGCCACCCAGGCGCCCCATTGCGCCAACTTAAGTAGGCACTATCGTGACCCTCATTTTGCCGAGCAGGATACTGAGGCACAAAGGAGTGAAGTTATTTCCTAGTAACAAAGCTGGTAAGTGGGATTCGAACCCCATAAATCTGGTTGCATACTCCATTTTGCTATGCAGCCTCTTAGGGAGTTTGCTTATTTATTATATTTATGGTGAGTGCCCCACGCACACACTATAGAACGAAATGCAGCCCAACGCTTCGCCCCTAGAACCCCACCCTGGATGCAGCAAGGTCTCTGCCATTAACGGCTCCTAAGCATCTTCAATATTTGCCAGGCGCTTTCCGACCTGCGCAGGCGCAGCACGCAGAACTCCCGCAGGCGCACACCCTCCCTGCGGCCGATTGGCCGTGGCCGGAGACCTGAGGAGCCGGCGCAGGCGCACTGGGCCAGAGCTGAAGTTAATTCCCACCCATTCTCTCATGACTGACGTACGATCCAGCTAATGGGGGCAGGTCTCTTCGGGGAAGGGGCGGGCCAAGAGGGCAGTTAAATTTGCGCGGGATTGGTCCTGGCGTAGTCATGGCGGCCTTCCGCGACATGGAAGAGGTGAGCCAGGGGCTGCTGAGCCTGTTGGGCGCCAACCGCGCGGAGGCGCAGCAACGGCGGCTGCTGGGGCGCCACGAGCAGGTGGTGGAGCGGCTGCTGGAGACGCAAGACAGCGTCGAACAACGGCTGCAAGGTCAGGGCTGGGGGCGGGGGAGGCCGGGACCCGGGCCCGTGTGATGGGAGGGGGCAGCCGGCCCGCTTTGACGAAACCCTCCCTCCTGGGCGCTCCCATCCCTGCCCTGTTCTCCCTTGGGCGCTGCCCCCTTTGGGCCTCAGTTTCCCCACCCGTTAAATGGGCTTCAGAATGTCAGCCACCTCCCAGAGTGTTAGTGGTGAATATAGGAACTCTCAGAAACTGGCTAATTCTGAGCTAGGGGGACTCAAGGTTCGAATTGGGGCTCAAGAGTCAGAGCGCTGGGTTTTAATCCCAGCATCCCCACTTTTACCGAGGTTCATCTGTTCTGAGCACCTACTGTGCGCCAGGTACAGTGGCTGCCCTGGGTTGGAAGCAGAGAACAGAACAGACACGACCCCTTAGAGGGTTGGTCTGTCTGCTAGTGGTGAGGCGGTCAGATGATAAACAAGAAAAATGGAGGGGCACCTGGATGGCTCAGTCGGTTCGGGATCCCACTTTGGTTCAGTTTTCCTTGGTCATGAGTTCAAGTCCCCAGTCGGGACTCTGCTGTTTTTAGTGCAGAGCCCACTTTGTTGGTTGGTTTTTGTTTTTCTTTCTTTTTTTTTTTGCAGAGCCCACGTTGGATCCTCTGGCCCCCTGTCTCTGCTCCAGCCCTATGTCTCCAAAAGTAAACATTAAAAAAAAAAAAAGAAAGAATGTGAAAATGGATATGTCAGGAGATTATGGGCTAAGAAAAACTAAGCCATATAGGAGGCAGTGCTGATGTTTTGGGACAAGTCATTGAAAGCCTTCTGAAAAGATGGTATTTTAGCAGAAACCCAAGGAGGTTTGGGAGGGATCCAGGGCTATGGGGAGGATTAAATAAATGGGTGTCGGTGAGGTGCCCCTGCTTTACACGGAGAGAGCACTGCATAAATAATACCATTTATATGGAATCGGAGACCCCGTCAAATGTAAGACATTAAAGATAAAGGGAACAAATCTCTACTAATAAATATCTGAACACGCTGTAGAGAGAGGGCCAGATCGGGCCTCTCCCGCAGGTGAGAGGGCCTTGCCCAGCCTGGGACGGGGGTTTCAGCTAATTCATGATCGGGGGGGTTCCCAGTCCAATGGCTTCCCTCTCAAGCCTCAATGTCCGCATCTATGAAATGGGACTGCTGATTGCACTCATTGTCATTGTCGCTGCTCTTCTCCATGCCGGGTTTTTATTGCTTTTAAGGCTCCAAATTTGTTGTTGTTGTTGTAAAATTGATAGAAGATTTACGACTTGAGCCACTTGTGTAAGTGTCCAGTTCAGTGACATTAAGTACATTCACATCACTGTGCAACTGTCACCACCATCATCTCCAGAATGTTTCCGGTATCCGAAACTGAAACTCTTTGCCCATTAAACACTAAGCCCCCATTCCCCGCTGCCAGTCCCTGGTGCCCATCATTCTGTGTCTCTATGAACTTGACTGTTCTAGGGACCTCCTATAAATGAAATCATGAAATTTTGTGCCTGGCTTATTTTCTTATTTATTTATTTTATATTCTTTTACCTTTTGTGTCCAGCTCATTTCACTTAGCACAATGTTTTCAAGATGCATCCATGCTGTAAGGTTCCTTCTTTTTTTTTTTTTAAGTTTATTTATTTTTGAGAGAGAGTGCAAGTGGGGGAGGGGCCAAGAGGGGGAGACAGGATCCGAAGCCCGCTCTGCGCTGACAGCAGCCAGCCCCATGCGGGGCTCGAACTCAGGAATGTTGATATCATGACCTGAGGCGAAGTTGGACGCTCAACCAGCTGAGCCACCCAGGTGCCCCACATTTCCTTCCTTTTCAGGGCTGGATAATATTCCACAGTCCAGCCGTACCACGTTTTGTTTATCCATCCTTCCACTGATGGACGCTTGCGTTGCTCCCAGACCTGGGCTCTTGTAAATAACACTGCCATGAACACAGGAACATGGGTGTGCAAATACCTCTTTGGGCCCCTGCTTTCGGTTCCTTTTTGTATTTTCCCAGAGGTGGCAGTTTCAGATTTAGTTTTTTGAGAGACTGTCATCCAGGTGTTTTTTTTTAATACGTTTTTATTTATTTTTTGAGAGATAGAGTGAGACCTAGCATGAGCAGGGTGGGTCAGAGAGAGGAGATGTGGAATCAGAAGGCAGGTTCCAGGCTCTGAGCAAACATTCAGCACAGAGCTCGACGCTGGGCTCGAACCCACCAACCATTAGATCATGACCTGAGTCGAAGTCGGACACTTAACCGACTGAGCCACTCAGGTGCCCTGTGGGGTTTTTTGTTTGTTTGTTTTAAGCCATTTTATGGTTTTATGTGGCTGTGCTGTCTGGCTTGGGTCTGAAATGACGTAGGAGCTAAGCAGGGGATGGCTTGTGAGTTGAATTGGAGGGCAGGGAGTGTTCCTGGCAGAGGCGCCAGGCGAGCGTGAACTTGGAGACCCAGGAGAAAGGGGTGGAAGGGCCGCCGGAGCCAGACCCTGCAGGCAGTGAGCCCTCCCCCACCACGGAGCTTGGAGGTGGTTCTAAGGTGGTGGGTTCCCCCGCCCAGAATCTTCCCCTTCTCTCCTCCTCTCTCTCCTCCCACTCCGTTCACTCCCCCGCCCCCCATCAATGATTTGGGAGAAGATCTGTGTTACCCAGCCTGGGGGCTTCAGCAGGATGGATGGATTTGGGGCCGGGGAGATGGGTCCGTGTTCCCGGGAGCTGGGGCTTTGAGTTCCGGGGCTCCAGTTCAGACCCAGGCTTCAGAGCTAAGCGCCCATGGACCAGTCACTCAGCACCTTTGAGCTTCTGTCCTTCATCTCTCTGCAGGGGGGCAGGGGGGTTAAGCCACCTCCCTCAGAGGGTTGTGGGAACAGGGGCTCCACTCAGCACACGTGCGGGTAATGGCACTTTGTGACAATGTCCCCAGGAAGAGGGCCCTCCCAGGGAAGAATCCAAGCGGTTGTCTAGGGGGAGGGGGATGGAAGAAGGGCCAGGAAGGCTGCAGAAGAAAGCCAGACCCCCGGCTGGCCTAACAGGAAATCAGCAGGCACTGTTTAAAACAGACAAATCAAGAAATAGCCGCATAAGCAAATTATTTAAAAACATGAAGGTCAATGCCAGAGAAAACAGTGATGAGTTGAAAGGGGCTGCCTCAGAGGCATGGCGAGGGGTGGGCGGGGCGGGGGGCTCTGTGTGTGTTTAAGTTTTCACAGCCATTTACATGTAATACTTGGAGTAAAAATTAACCCAACACAAGTTTGTAAATACTTAAACGCCTGCCCCTCGGGAATCCTGTCCGTCTGTGTCTGGTTCCTCTGCTCTGCGGGAAGGAACACGGTAACCTTGCTGGGGGCGGTTTTGATCCCTCGGGATGTTTTGGTCAAAGCATGTTTATTCAGAGTAGGCGCTGGCGATATATGTGGCGCATAAGACACAGTCCCCGATTCGAGGGAGGAGGAGGAGGAATGAACAGAACAGTTCAGTGCAGGTGGGGCCCAGGAGGGAGAGCAGAGTGTCCGGCCGTCCGGGTTGTGCACAGCCCAGGAGGTCTCGAAGGCTGGGTCTCCGAGGGGCGGGAGCCTGAGGCGTCTCACAGAGGACAGGCAGGTGGAGGCCAGGCCTGCGGAAAATGGGGCGCGCTTGCAGAATGGGGGGTGTCTTTGTGGCCAGAGCAGAGAGAAGACATCGTGGGGCAAAAGGCAGGGAGAAGGGAGGCGGTCAAGGAAGATGAAGATGCTTTCATTCATTCATTTATTCATTCATTCATTTGTGGGGTTTTTGGAGGATTCAAATGTGGTTGGTTTTTTTTTAGTTTTTTTTTTTTTAAAGAGAGAGAGAGACCGCGTGAGCAGGGGAGGGTGAGAGAGAGAGGGAGACACAGAATCTGAAGACAGGCTCCAAGCTCTGAGCTGTCAGCACAGAGCCTGATGCGGGGCTCGAACCCATGAATGCGAGATGACCTGAGCTGGAGCCGGACGCTTAACCGACCGAGCCACCCAGGCGCCCCTCAGATGTGTTTTAAAGCGGGAAGCATGTTTGCAGGGTCTCAGTGGAACTGAGAGATGGCCTTTTGGAAATAGGACCACCGCGCTGGGGAGCCGTAGACGGGAAGTGAGGACCGTCATGGTCGAGGCCAGCCCTGGAGAAGCCGCGTTGCGGGGCCTCAGCCTTCTCTCTCCCGCCCCACAGAGATCCTCGCTGCAGAGCAAGAAGTGGCCCAGAGCCTTCTGGATGCGAAGGAGCGGGCCCACCAGGGGGGTGCCGAGCTGCAGCAGCTGGAGGCTGAGCTTCAGAAGGCCGGCGAGGAGGACGCCCGTCTGAAGGCCAGGCTCCTATATCCTTCCCCACGTGTGCGGACGGCTGGGCCCCGGGGCTGCCGCTCTGTTCACTCTGGGACCCGGGTTCGAGGCCCTGGGCCCGCAGCGGCCGGGCTTGGCGCGGGCAGCCCCCCTCCTGGAGCGAGGTGACCTTAACTGTCTGCTTCACTCAGCTCACCAGGGAGCTGGAGGAGCTCAAGGAGACGGAGGCCAGCCTCGAGAGGCAGGAGAGGGAAGTTGACGAGGACACGACGGTCACCATCCCTTCGGCCGTGTAGGTCCCACTGGCGAGGGTGGCAGTGTGTGCACGTGGGTGGTCCTGCGGCCCTGAGCTGGAGTCTACGCTGGCCTAACTTAATCTCTCTCTCTCTCTCTCTCGTTCTCACACAGGTATGTGGCCCAGCTTTATCGCCAAATTAGTAAAATCGAGTGGGACTATGAGTGCGAGCCAGGGATGGTCAAAGGCAGTATCCTTTTGCGGAGAACGCGGAGCCCGGTGCGCTGCCCGTGGCCTTGCGGAGTGCTGGGCCGGTGCGAGAAAGTCTGGCGGGTCCTCGGGAATGAAGCACAGGATCACCATATGACCCAGCAGTCCCCCTTCCGGGCTGTGCACCTGTGTGTGTGACTGCGGTGGTGACAGCGGCCGAGAGGTGGAAGCAAACCAGTGATCCATCAGCAAATTGCTAGATAAGCAACGTGTGGTGTCAGCCTTAAAAAGGAAGGAGGGGCGTCTGGGGGGCTCAGCCTGTTGAGCATCCGACTCTCGATTTCAGCCCAGGTCACGATCCCGGGGTCGTGGGATTGAGACCCACGTCGGGCTTTGTGCTGAGCGTGAAGCGTGCTTAAGATTCTCTCCCTCTGACCCTCTCCCCTGCTTGTTCTCTCTCTCTCTCTCTCTCTCTCTCTTTCTCTCTCACTGTCTCTCACTATCTCTAAAAAAAAGGGGGGGGGCCTCCTGGGTGGCTCAGACAGTTAAGGAAGGGTCAGACTTTGGCTCAGGTCATGATCTCACAGTTCGTGGGTTCGAGCCCTGCGTCAGGCTCTGTGCTGACAGCTCAGAGTCCAGAGCCTGCTTCCGATTCCCCACTTACACTCAAAAATAAATATTAAAAAAAAATTTTTTTAATGAAAAATAGTTAAATTTAATTTTAAGAAAAAAGGAAATTCTGGCATGTGCTATAACATGGATGTGTCTGGAAGGCATGATGCTAAGTGAAATAAGCCAGACAAAAAGCGAACTACTGTCTGAATCCACTTACGAGAAGTCTCTAGAGGAGTCAAACCCATAGACACAGGAAGTAGATGGCAGGCGCCAGGGACTGGGGGAGGGGAGTTTGGGGAGATGGGAATGTTTGGTGGGGAGGGCTGCACAGTAACTATACACTTAATGCCGCTGAGCTGCCCGCTTGGAAACTGGCTACAATGGTGTATTTTATGTTCTGTGTATTTTGCCATAATTTTTTTTCCTGCTTTTTATTTATTTTTGAGAGACAGAGCATGAGCAGGGGAGGGTCAGAGAGAGAGGGAGACACAGAATCTGAAACGGGCTCCAGGCTCTGAGCTGTCAGCACAGAGCCCGACACAGGGCTCGAACCCACGGACTGTGAGATCATGACCTGAGCCAAAGCCAGACGCTTAACTGACTGAGCCCCCCAGGTGCCCCATCGCCATAATTTTTTTTAAAGGTGGTATGTTATCAGAATTTAACTTTTTGTTCACAGAAATCTGTCTCTAAATATCTTTAATATTTTTTTAAATGAACTTTTTTTTAAGTTTATTGTCAAATTGGTTTCCATATAACACCCAGTGGTCTTCCCCACAAGTGCCCTCCATGTCCATCACCCCCCCATTCCCTCTTTAATATTTTTTTCAATGTTGTTTTTATTTACTTTTGAGAGACAGAGAGAGACAGTGTGAGCAGGGGAGGAGCAGAGAGAGAGGGAGACGCAGAATCTGAAGCAGGCTCCAGGCTCTGAGCTGTCAGCACGGGGCCCGATGCGGGGCTCGAACCCATGAACTGTGAGATCACGACCTGAGCCAAAGCTGGATGCTTAATCGACTGAGTCCCCCAGGCTCCCCTTTAATATTTTTTTTAATTAATATTTTTGAGAGAGAGCTAGCATGAGAGCAAGCTGGGTAGGGGCAGACAGAGAGAATCCCAAGCAGGCTCTAGACTGTCTGCATGGAGCCTGACGTGGGGCTTGAACCCACAAACTGCGAGATCATGACCTGAGCCGAAGCCGGCCGCTTAACCGCCTGAGCCGCCCAGGCGCCCCTCAGTCTCTAAATACCTTAACACGGTTTCTCCACGGGGTCCCGGGAGGGCTGTGGACGCCAGGATTCCTTACATCTGCGCCCTCAGTTCACCATGGCCCCAGCGTCGCCCAGCCCGTCCACCTGGACGGTGCCCAGCTCTCCAAGAAGTTCATCAGCGACTATCTCTGGAACTTGGTGGACACAGACTGGTAGCCGGGAGCCTCGAGGCCACGTGTGCCACAGGCCACGAATCAGCAGCGCTGGCTGGTCGGCGCCTCAGTGGTGAAGGAGCCCAAAATTAAAATGTTTCTACATCAGTGGGTTTTGGGCTGGTTTCCTTTTTGCCCGTGACCTTGGCCTCCGTGGCTGGACTGGCCCCGGCTAGGTAACCATAGAGAACCAGCCGGGCTCCCCGGCCGCAGCCTCATGTCTGTGACGACACCGTACCAATGCTGCCGCTGAGTCGGAGGACAGATCCCCGACCTCTGTCACTTGTGACTCGTTCAGGGCATGTCCTCAAGTGCCACTGTGGGCCCAGGAACTGTGCTGGGTTCCCCAGGCCTGGGGACAGGGATCCCTCCAGCCGACGAGGGAGTCAAGTCAGAGCGGACGCCAGCCTAGAGCTAGAGGGCCGGGGAGGGACAGAGACTTCCAGGCCGGGACTAGGAAGGACAAGGAGTCGCTGAGGAAGAGATTCGGGGAGGGGGGTGCGTTGTGGAGCGCAGACCCCTGGCTGCCTCCCCGATACCGGGCCCCCCACCCTGCTAAGGGACGGGGTCCTTACAGCTTCCTGATCAGAACATTTCCCAGCCTCCCTTGCAGCTAAGTGCCAGCCAATGAAGTATAAGTGGAAATGTGTGAGCCTTCTCGAAGGATCCCTAAAAGGCAGGGGAATATACCCTTTCCTTCCCCTCCCCTCTCGGCTGGAATGTGGAAGTGCTGGCTGGAGCCCAGCAGCCATGTTGACACACGGTCGGGAGGGATGCAGTCCTCCAAGGACAGAGGAAGCCTGGTTCCCCGACGCTGGGGAGCTGGGTATCAGCGCTGGGCTTTATGTGGGCTGGGGGACCAAGCTCTCTCCTGTGTGCCATTGTTCTTGTGCTTTAGCACAGACGGCTAACTGCGGCAGCGCTCAGCCCAGGCCAGTCTGTTCACCGAGCCCCCCATTCTCAGTGATTTGGGAAGCTCATGGGGGTGCATGGGGGGGCTCAGTCGATTGAGCATCCAACTCCGTTAGGCTCAGGTCGTGATCCCAGGGTCGCAGGATCGAGCCCTGCATCGGACTCTGCACTAAGCATGGAGCTTATTTGAGATTCTCTCTCTCCCCTGCTCATGCACTCGCTTGCTCTCAAATAAAATTTGGGGGGCACCTGGGGGGCTCTGTCAGTTGAGCATCTGACTTCTGCTCAGGTCACGAACTCAGTTTGTGAGTCTGAGCCCCGCATTGGGCTCTGTGCTGACGGCTCAGAGCCTGGAGCCTGCTTCGGATTCTGTGTCTCCCTCTCTCTCAGAACGCCCCCCACTTATGCTCTGTCCCTCCCTCTCTCAAAAATAAACATTAAAAAATTACATATACGTATTAATCTACCCTGCCTGAGGGTAGAGAAGGGGAGGCAGGTTCCCCTGGAACCTGGCTGGCTGGCTTCCGGTTCCGGCCTCCTGAGCGGGTGTCCCTGTGTGGGCCGCGCAGTGTTCGTGTCCTCGTCAGGGAGGACGCGTTCTAGGCAGAGGGAGCAGGACGCAGTGAGTTCTAGCAGCATCTGAGCACATCACAGGCCCTGGAAACAGTGCACTCAGGTCACCCTTGGGGGTGCTGGGGGCAAGGAAGCCTGCCCGTCGGGCTCTAGGGAGAGGGACCGGTTCAGTCCGTTCACCAAGATGCCCAGAACATGCCAGGGCTTGGCTGTACGTGTTCACTAAGCCCTCCTGGGCCGTCTTCAAGAGTCTTTTCCGGTGGGAAATGAGCGCGGGGCCTCCTGTCTGTACCACCGGCCCCCGAAGGGCAGGAGACGAGCTCAACGCGGTTTTCCCACCTCGGCCCTAGTGACCGGGGGCCAGTCATTCTCTGTGGTACGGGCTGCCCGGGACATCACGGGACATCTAGCAGTGCTCCAGCCCCCTCCCTCTGGATGCCAGAGGGACGCCTCCCTCCATTACCACAAATGGGCACACACGAAGCAGCCCCCCGGCCTTGCAGCCTCCGCCAAGGACCAGCCAGGCGTCCACACTTGGTGTGCCGAGTGGCTGCTGTCACCTTGGTGGGCATTCCTGCTGACAGGGCTGGCCACGGGCTGCTCACCCACGGGGGAGGGGAGTCAGGAGAGCCCCCCAAGAGCATGCTAGAATAGACCCAGAGAACATGCTAGAATAGACCCAGCCCAGGTGAGAGCCGGGAATCAGGTAGCCTCGAGTTCAATCAAACAAACCTGCAGCCTATCAAACCTTGGCGCCCGGGAGAGGCAGCAGGTGCAGCGGGGCGGGATGATGTTCCCGCCCCCGCCTCCCCCTGCCCAGGCCTTAAAGCCCAGCTGGGCCGCCTCTCCCTCTCCAGGCAATCCCTCTGCCTTGTTTTGGGAGGGGGCTGAGGAGGCGTTGGCCTGCTTGGAGCTCCGTTTCTCTGAGAGAAAGAAGGTCCCTTCAGGGAGGCCGCATGGACCCAGGCTCAGGCTCGGGGTGTCCGGGCACCTCTGTCTCCCCAGGCAGCCCCAGGACCAGCCGAAGGAGTGAGCAAGTGGGTAAGGAACGCGGCCTGGCGGGCGGGTCAGGGAGGTGCCTGAGCTCACAGGGGCCCCGAGAGGCTCCAGCCCTCCGCGTGACTGGGCTCTGACTCACTGCCCAGCGCTGGCTGGGTGCCTGGGACAGCCAGCAGGACAACCCTACAGGTCACAGCCTCCGGTCGGCGCCCCCAGTCCCACCTACGCCTGTCCTCTCTGAAAGCCGCCCGGGCTGTGGGGGTCACCAGTCTGTGGATTCTGGAGGCTGGCGGCGGGTTCGCTGTGTGGCCGGCCCAACCCAGTCCAGGCAGAAGCAAGACTCGGGGCCCCAGGACTAGGAAGTGGGGGGCCAGGTCACTGGCCATGTGCCTTTGGAGCTGACGCTTGCCCCCCCCTTCCTCCTGCACCCCTCTCCCCAGGCCTGGCCGGCAGCCATAGTCACTTGCCCCAAGTCACCCCTGGAGCCTGGACCCCTCCCCCCCAAGTGGGGCTGTGGGGTTCAGCGGGGAGCAGCTTGGCTTTTCCGATGAGAAACAGCCTCTGGGGTGGTTGCCCCACATTCAAGGTCAAAAGAGGCCAAGCGGGGACTGGAACCCACGTCTGTGTTGACGGAGCCGCAGAGCTGAAGTTTTGAACTCACTATTGACTGGCGGTTGTGTGTTTAAATAGCGGATGCCCAGCCGACCTGGCTTGTCATCGGTGTCATTGGTGTTTCTGGGCCGGGTAGCCAGGGAAATGTCGAGTGAGAGCTAAGGCGGTACAGGCCCAAGTCTGGCTGCCCCTGAGGGTCCCCACCGGGGTCCCCCACGCCCCATCCTGGTGTGAGCTGTGGTCAGAGCCGCTCCTGGTTAGATCAACGGGGCGGGCGGTGCGAGCAGGTGCCCGAGGCCCTGTTTGAACCTCAGTTGTTGGGTGTGAAGCGGTGATCTGATCTCTCTGGACTGGCTGGGGACAATCTGGGAAGACTGGCTGCGGGACATCGTCGTGACAATGCTTGGGGTCGTGGGGACACTGTGTGTGGCCCTCATTGGGCGAGCGTGGTCCCAGGAGCTCCTGGGAGCCTGGACTCAGGAACGCGGACTAGGCATCTGTGACCCGCCGGGCCCCTGTCAGGGAGCCACGCTCCAGGGAAAGCCACTGACCGTGTTGTGGAGGAGGAAACTGAGACCAACAAAGGTCAGGTTATTTGTATACGTTTTCACAGTCAGTGAATGGCAGATCCACGGTTTGTGCACTGAACTCCTACTTTCAGTTCATGATAAGCGCTGTTGCTATTGGGGGAGGCCCTGGCGAGGGGGTGTCATTGGAGCCCAGACCAGAGCCGCCAGGGGGGACAGAAGTGTGGAGGCAGTGATCCAGGCAGAGGGAACAGCAAGTGTGAAAAGGCCTACAAGTACTGGGAGGCCTGAACCTTGAGGCAGGGGGCTCGATCACATGGGGCTGGGAGAAGGGAGGAGTTGCTTGATCATGCCCAGCCTGCAGCCCACAGTAAGATATGGAGAGACTTTTCAGATTCCAAGCAGGACCCCAGAGTTGGGGCTCAGGGAGAGGGCGCCTGATGACAGCGTCTTAACACAGGCCACCTTGCAGTAGCCCCGTGTCTCTAGGGCACTAGTCTTGCTGTGAACCCCAAGCTTCCCCCTCCATGCCTGCACTTCGTGGGAGCAGAGGAGGGGAGGAGAGGGGTAAGCAGAGCAGCTGGGCCTTGGGAGGGTGGGGCTTGGGAAGGAGGGAGCCCCTCCACCGAAGGCGGGAAGCTGAGCTGAAACCAGAACTGCCTGGAGGGGCGGCTGGATTGGAGCCAGGAGTCCCAGGGACCGCCCCGCCCGCCACCCCCAACTCGGCTGGGCTGCTCTGCAGGGTGGATGATGATGTCACGGGGCTCGCCCACAGTCCGAGCCCTCAGCCTCTCTCATCTGGGAATCCACTTCCTGGGGAGGGAAGGGGACGGTGACTCCCACGGTGGGTTAGGGGCTGGGAGGGGAGGCTGCAGTCGGAGGGCAACCCGCCCCTCTTCCCTCTTCCTCTCCCATCTCCCCCATGGACCTGGGCTCAGCCCCGCAGGCTCCAGCCTGACTCACCACAGGCAGCTGTGGTTTGGGCTGCCAGGGGTGGGGGCGGGGGCAGCAGAGGACACGAGTTGGGGTATCAAGCTTCGCCGAGCAGCCCCCTCCTCCGGTCCTGGCCAGAACTACTGAGCCGTCAGAGTCAGGGACTTCCGGGCCCCCTATCCTGTGCTCTGGGTTGCCGGCCCCCGCTGCAGAACGGCCCTCACCCCTGCAGAACGCACACCCCTGGGGCGCTGTGGTACTGAGCCCACAGACCACGGTGCTGGCAACGGTGCAGAGTCTTCCTTGGGGCCTTCCAATAGGGAATAGGGAACCCTGTTCCGAGCGCAGGGAACAAAGGTGGCATCTGGGTCCCCCCACCCCCCCGCCAGAGCCACGTGAGCCAAGCCCGGTGACCCGAGCCTCCCCTTTCCCATCTGTAAATGGGCGCTTGATACCCTCCTCTCTGAGGAGCAGACGAATTAATCCCCAGGAAGGGTATGCTCTTCCTTGTCGCGAAGCTCCGAGTCCCACGTGTCTGTGCCACATTTGGCGCTGCGGTGGGGGCGCCCGGGAAGGATTTTAGTCACTGGTCCTGTTTTAACAGGAAAAAAAAAAAGGCAGGCCTAAGCCAGATACCAGAAACTTCCATCACCTCTGGCCACTCCCATGTGTGCCCTTCACCCGGGGACCCCCCTCTCCCCCTGTCCTGCCACCCCTCCCCCTCGCTGCATCCTCTGGTCACCTCCAGGCCCCTTCCGTTTGCCAAGCCGTTTACGCTCACTTGTCCCGTTTGCCACGCGGCTGAGCATAGAGTCAGTCAATCAACCAATTATCGAGCGCCCGTGCGCCCGGACGCTTCCTGTGCGGTCCGCTCAGTTGTCACCCCCGGAGGCATTTTGGAACCTTCCCAAGACAAAAGGCGGAAGGAAGGAAGGAAGTGCCACCCTGTGGACACAGAAAAGATAACAGTCTCTACCGCTCCCCGTGTCCTTCGGACATGCGCAGAGCCCCCTGCGCGCCGTGAGCGTGGGAGGTGGGGGGATTCGCGTTGACCCCAGGTTCAGTTGGGGAAACGGAGGCTCCAGTGGGCCCAGGGTCACCCATCTCAACACAGGTGGCCTGACCCTGTATGTTCTCCTTGCACCTTATCTGGGTCGCCTGCTCCCAGCCTTTCCTGCCCTCCTTCCCTTTGCCCCGTTCGCGGAGTCCTGCTGAGTTCAGCCAGTGGGGGGCGCTGGCGGGAGGGCACCGGAGACGCTGACTCCCCCTTTTTTCTGCCGCAGACATGGTCTCCTGTGAGGCTCCCACCAGCTTCCCTCCTGGGTTCCAGTAACACCAGGCCCACCTTACACTGCTGCTTATTTCTGGAGACCTCCCTGTTCTATTTGGTCTTTATTTTTTATTTATTTTTTTTCTGATTTGTAGCATTTGCTGATTTTTTAAAAAAATGTTTTATTTATTTTTGAGACAGAGAGAGACAGAGCATGAGCAGGGAGGGGCAGAGAGAGAGGGAGACACAGAATCAGAAGCAGGCTCCAGGCTCCGAGCTGTTAGCACAGAGCCTGACGCAGGGCTCGAACTCACTAGCGTGAGATCATGACCTGAGCCGAAGTCGGAGGCTTAACCAATTGAGCCACCCAGGCGCCCCTTAACTTTATTTTTTAATGTAAATTCTTTTTTTTAAATATGTTTTTACAACGTTTATTTATTTTTGATAGATACACAGGGTATGAGCAGGGGAGAGTCAGAGGGAGACACAGAATCCGAAGCAGGCTCCAGGCTCTGAGCTGTCAGCACAGAGCCTGACATGGGGCTTGAACCCACAAACTGTGAGATCATGACCTGAGCCAAAGTAGGCCGCTCAATCACCTGAGCCACCCAGGCACCCCTATTTTTAAATTTTAGAGAGACCCCAAGAGTGCCAGTGGGGTAGAGGGGCAGAGGGAGAAAGAATCTTATTTTTAAAAATTTTTAAATGTTTTATTTATTTTTGAGACAGAGACAGAGCATGAGAGGAGGAAGGGCAGAGAGACAGGGAGACACAGAATCCGAAGCAAGCTCCATTGGGCTCGAACTCGCAGACTGTGAGATCATGACCTGAGCCAAAGTCAGAGGCCCAACCACCTGAGCCACCCAGGCGCCCCGAGAGAACAAATCTTAAGCAACCTGACATGGGGCTCGACCCCACCACCCTGGGACACTGACCTGAGCTGAAATCAAGAGTCAGAGGCTCAACTGACTGAACCATCCAGGCGCCCTCTCAATTTGGTCTTTAAAGAAAATTATTATTTTGTATTATTTTACATTGTGTTCCAATACATAGAGCATCAAATTTAGCGTCTTGGCCGTGTTTAAGTGGCCAGTTCGGGGGCATTGAGTATGTTAACGTGGCTGTGTGACCACCCCACCGTGCATCTTCAGAACTTCTGACTCTCCTCAAGCTCTGTCCCCAGGCCCTGGCTCCCACCGTCTACTTCCTGTCTATATGGATGCGACTCCTCTAGGGACCTGGGATGGAATCCTAATGAGCGTGAGATAGCCTGTCGACACGGTTTGCCCCATTTGGGCTGATACTTGGTGCCCGGGATTAAGTTCCATCCGCTGACCTGTCGTGTTCCGGGCTGTACCCCAGCTGATCCGGCTGGACCATGGTCGGCCTTGCCATGCTCAAGGCCAGGGGCCCTAAGCGCCTCCAGATCCAGACTCCGGGAAAGCTTGGGGGCACGTACCTGGACACCCACAGCTCTGGCCAGATGTTGCCACAATGGAATTTGAGGGCAGATGCGCCGGAACATAGGATTATCTGGGTCTGTGTTGTGAAATCTCTTGTTTTATGCCTGTTTAAAATTTTATTATTTTTTAATGTTTATTTAGAGAGAGCGAGAGAGAACATGAGTAGTGGGGAGGAGCAGAGAGAGAGAGATTGAATCCCAAGCAGGCTGTCAGCACAGAGCCCGATGCGGGGCTTGAACTCACAGACCACGAGATCATGACCTGAGCTGCAGTCAGATGCTTAACCGAAGGAGCCACCCAGGCGGCCCCTCTTGTTCTTTTGTATCTTAGCAACGAATTTCGTGGGTGTCCAGCCTTTGTCTCCTCCTGTGAGAAAACCTCACCCCGAACCAGCCCAGGAGCCCACGGGTTGGAGGGGAAGCTTCCTTCACAAACCGCTGATGCCTCTTGAGCAAAGCGGGAAGGTTTCAGCCCCGACCACGCCCCCCTCGTCTATGCTTCTGGCTTCAGCTCTGAGGTCGCCTCCTTAGAGAACCCTTCCCGGCTCCTCCCTAAAGAAGCCTTCTCCCCGCCGGTCACTGCTCTGTCCCTGTGAGGTGCCCTGTTTAACATTCTTCCAAAATATAGTCATTGTCCGTCCCCACGTCCCCTTGAAAGACGGCAGTCCTGGATGGCAGACTCCTACTTCGTTGAGTCACTGCAGTGGACAGAAAGGACCTAGCCTGTTCCCAGCCGCCCAGCAGATGTAGTTCAATGAAATGCGCATGCGGATTTAGCAAAATCCCTGCAGCCTGTCCCGAGCCCTCGGGAATGTTCCTCTTCCAGAACTGCCTTCCGGGAAAGTCCAGCCCCTGTCCAGATGGAGAAGCCCAGACAAGGAGGGGAAAAAGCATTCTGGAATGAGCCAAGTGGTTCATTTAAGAAATTTAATCGATCCCAGTGAGACATCCAAGCTATAAAAACATTCTATACAGTGGTTGTAAAAAAAAAAAAAAACCGCTCCCCTCCCCCCAAAGCATCCCAGCGTCTACACAGCATGGACCCATTTCTCCCGCAGAGCTTCACGCAAAGCCCGCAAGAATCACCTTTGTACAAAAATTAGAGGCATCTCAGAGACCACGCCCCCTGAGACCAGAGCCCCTAGAGGGGTCACAGAGGCAGCAACCAGGGTTTGCAAAAATAAATAGATCTGTTTCATATATATAAATGACAAATGTCTAACGGCTATACAAAGTGCAAACGTAACAAAAAGTGCCCCCCCATCTGTACAGCGACTTAGTTACATGCTCGCGGAGAGAAGGCGTTCAGTCTCCTACGGCGCAGGGCACAGTGTTGAGTGGCCATGCAGTGACCAGCGGACGCTCCCTGGACGACCCTAGGCAGGAATCCACAGAGGCCCGCACGTCTTTCTTTGGTCATGAGTGTGACAGGTGTGATCAGCTCAGAAAGCTTGGTTTCGGAAGTCCCGTAGAAACGACCAGGCCCAGGGGACGCCTCCCGGGGCCACCACGAACCCTCTTCTTGGGGGAAATCAATGGCTCGGGGACACCTGCGTGGAAGTGGGAACACGAGCTGGATGGTCATGATTGTGACTTTGAAGGGCTGGGGTCGGGGGGGAGGCCCCCGAGATCGCGCTCACCCCCCCATGGGCCCTCTCCCAGCCAGGGGGTGGGGTGGGGAGGCATGCCCATCCCCCCGGGAACAGAAAGCAGTGCAAAATCATAAGAACGTCACCTTGACACAAGGTACAGCCCTGAACTAAAAAAGTGCGAGGGGACCTGGAGCTGGGGTCCAGGCGGCCGCCCCCAGACTGCCGGCCGCTCCCGGAGGTTGGCGGCTGCCGCCTTCACGCATCAGGTAACGGGGCCGCTCAGGCACTTAATAAATATTAAGGGCAACCGGGGGCTCAGACTCTCCCTGGGAGCCGTCGCGGTTTGCGGGAATGGGGGGGAGGTCAGTGACCCCCCACAGCCCCAGGGATGCTGGATTTGGCCAGATCCACAGCGGTGCCAGAGTCCTGGCATCGAGGAAGGGCGCGAACCTCGCTGGGGAAACCCTAGTTTGATCCAGATCTGGTGGGGGGGGGGGGGCAGAGCAAAGGGTAACTCTTGGCCGTCCGGCAAGGCAGAGGTGAACGCATTTACTCCTGAGTTGGGGGGCTTGGGCTCGAGGGTCAGGGGTCCGGCAGCTGCTACCCAGGACCCTGTGGGTAGTGCAAGCTCTGGCGGTTCAAAGCCACGGCCCCCTGTCCCCTGAGCTCCTCCGTCGGTGCCGCAGGAGGAGAGAAGTGCGCAGTCCCTGGAGAGGGCAGAGATGTCCCCCCAGCTCATTCAGCCTTCTCTTCGCCCCGATTCAGTGAGAAGAAAGGGGGGGGAGTCCCAACCCAAAGTCGCTGCGAGTGTGCCGTTGGAGCCCGTTCTGCCTCCCAGATGAATAAATATATAAAACAAAGCTCTGGCAGGCAGACCAGGCGGCTGCTGGCGCGGAGGTCACTTCTTTCCGTGCAGGGAGCGGGAGGAAGGGTTCGGGGCGGCCAAGGGTCCTGGGAGAAAGTGTTCTTCCTGCCTGCGCCGGGCAGCAGGTTCCGGGAAGCGCAGGCCCAGGGGCGGCGGCTCAGGCCACATCGTCCTCCAGGCTGACCATCTGTCTCTGTCCACAGAGAGAGAAACGCCGGAAGCGATCAGTCCACCGTTCGGTAAACATGGCAAGAGGCCACCTTCGCCTGGCTCCCTCCCGGCCTGTCCCAGGCCTGCCCTGAACCAGCACACCCTGGGCTCCCGACCTGGGGCTGGGTCCTTCCTCCCACAGCCACGGGAGGGCGCCTGTGAGCCAGGTCAGGGCCCTCCATGGCTCCCGCCTTCTAAGAGCAAAGCCAGAAATCTTCCCCGTGGCCCACAAGGCCCTGCTCCGGCTGCCGGGGTCCCTACCTATCACTTGGCTCCTCCCTCGGCCCCCCTGCCCCCGCAAACCTCAGCTGCAGCCACACCAGCCTCCGGGCCTGTGCTCCCTCCCAGCCCCCACGGGCTTTGTGTTCTCCCCTCTCCTGATCCCTGTGGGTCCCCCACCCCCAGAGCGGGCCTCCCAGCCCTGTGGGGGGCGGGCCCCGGGCAGCGCAAGCCGCTCACCGAGGGGTAGGTGTAGCCGTCCTGGCCGCAGCACATGTGGACCTCGTCCTCCGTGGTCTTCTGGTACACGGGGTTGTCAAAGTTGATGCTGTTGATACTTTTAAGCCGCCAGTTCTTCCAGAGCAGGAAGGTCCCAAAGCCCAGGAGGATGAGCAGCACTGCAGGGGGAGGTGGGGCCGGGTCAGCAGGCGGCCCCAGGGCCCCCAGACCCAGCTGTGCGTCCTGAGTGACGCCGCCTGCGGACTCCTGGCCTTTAGACTTCAATAGGGTCTTGTTCCAATTTAAAGTCACGC